>PVJS01041903.1:0-17754 GCA_004027185.1 Glis glis
TGAGAGAGAGAGAGAGAGAGAGAGAGAGAGAGAGAGAGAGAGAGAGAGAGAAAGAGAGAGAGAGAGAGAGAGAGAGCGAGCTGAGGCTGGCCGCAAACCTGGATCCTCCAGTCTCTGCCTCCCAAAGTACTGGGATTACAAGCATGCGCCACCACGCCCGGCTACTTTATCTTTAAAAGTAAAGGCATCTATAAACTTTATATTATTTTGTCAAAATCAAATTATATAAAAGACTGTGTATATAACCAATAGATTTGAGCACCATTAATGTTGGCGGGCGTTCACTGAGTCCAGGTGAGAGGTTTTGCAAAGTGTTGTCAGTAATATCAAAACCACAAAAGCGCCATATTTGTCTTCAAGCTCCTTGTTACGTATATAACAAGATAGCTTATGATGCATTCCTGCCTCGATGTGACTAGCCAGATGTTCTGAGGACAACTTTAGCTGAGCCCCGAGAGAGAGAAGTCTTTGTGAAGGAGGTGTCTCATCTGTGTGTTATGATTAAAAAACCTGAAAAATATATGTGGGCGGGTTGAAGCCAGGAAAGGATATGACAGGCAGATTGTCTTGAAAGAACATTGCAACTTCCAGAAGGCAAGGGGATTTGCCACCATGTCCCTAATACCGATAGCCAGACATGAAGAAAATGCTCAATATTTTAGATATTTCTATTGCATGAATTCCAAGTCAAAGGTTGCATCAGCAACACATGATTCTAGTCTCAAAAACAACCTATGGATCCTAGTAGTCAGTTGGTAAAATCGTAGCTGTTGTGTCTTTTCCTGATGGGCTGGCTCCCTGGGCATACAGGTAAGATAAGTCCTTCAATAATAGCTGTGGAAGATTGATTATTTCCTGGGTCCAAGGCCCTTTTCTGATTGTTGAACAGAAGACAAAGAAAGACAAGATCTATGCCAGTAAACGTTTTACTGACTCCTCAGTGTGGCTGGCTTTTAATAAGTTGCATATTTGCGTAGCTCCCTATACTTAACTCTGCATTCCTGCGACCTTTTCACTAATTCCAGAGTGGTGATGGATAGCTTGAATTATTATTCCCTCTTTACCATTACTGGAACTCAGAAGTGAAGAGACTCGTCACTTGGTCTCACAGCCCAGGAGTTGCAGAGAAAATCGATGACTCTCAACCTTGAGGCAGTTCTTATTCACACACCGGCGGGGGCCCTTTGAGGCCTCCGTAAGCAGCTTGATAAATTTTAGGAGGTAGTGTTTGCTTCTGTAATTAAGGTGTGCATAATAGGTTTGTGCTCCCGTGGGAAAGAGGAACCAAACCAAACAAACAAACAAAAAACCCTCCGATGTGCTTTTGCTTTGTGCATTGACTTGAGGTTTCAAAGTGTACCGAGGCTTACCCAAGCAAAAGCCTTTGCTTTGTTTGAGTTTCTGGAAATACCAGGAACACAATTTGCATTTGGCCACTCTTGATTGAAATTCTTATCGAATGTCTTCTGCTTTGTTCTTGTGAATACAACCTTCTTTAATGGATAGCAAACAAATCCCCTCTTCCTATGTCTACCTCTGCGAGATTTCCTTCTCCAAATAGTCCCACACATTTGGGCAAACAAGTCTTAGACGATTTGGCTTATGCTGAGATGTAATGGCTGGGATCACCCTTGGAAGAATGATGAAGCATTTGTCCATCCTGGGTGTGATGGCTTGGATTGGGAATGTCGCACAAAGGCTCAAGAGTCAAAGGCTTGGTCCCCAGTGCTGCAATTTCCAGAGGTGGGGCTTTGGGGAAGTGATTGGGTCATGAGAACTCTGATCTCATCAATGGGCTAATCGATCCATGGTTCCATAATGGAATGAACTCTTGGAAGGTGTTTGGGGCTGTAGGAGGCGGTAGGTCACTGGGAACGTGCCCTGGAAGGGTTTATTTTGTCCCCATCCCTTTCCTCTCTCCTTCTCTGATTCCTGGCCTCCCTGAGGTGAGCTCCACCCCCCTGCTCCCCACCATGATGTTCTGCCTCACCACAGGCCCAGTAGCAGTGGATTCAGGTGACCATGGATTGAAACCTCTGAAACTATGAGTCGAAATAAATGTTCTCCTCCACCATTTGAACTGCTTTTCTCGGGCATTTTGTCACAGTAACAAAAACCGACTAATGCACTTGGATTCTCCCTTTCCTTTTTCATTTTCCCATTCAGATAGTCACTACCTTCGTGTTTCCCTCCTTTTACTTACCTAAATATATCCTCTACCCCCAGGAATGCATAGACAACCAAAATTGGATAGCCAACCATTCAACATTTACTGTGGACTTGATACATGCCAGTGCACAGCTATCTATTGCTGTGCAACAAATCGCCAGAGACTAAGTGGCTTGCACAACACACGCTGGTTATCCTACCCTCCCCGTGTGTGATAGTTGGTCTGGTTTGTCAACCTGACCCACCTAAGATCATGTGATTTTGGTTGTGTAACAGCAGATTGAACCGGAAGTCCTGCCCTAAATGTGGGCAGCAGGGTTCTGACAGGTGCAGGACTTGGATAAAAGAAGGAGAAAGCTGCGTAGAGAGAGCCGCGACTCTTCCTGAAGAAAACACATCTGCTCTCGTCTGAGATCGTCGGCCTCCAACTCTGCCGTTTCCTTGAAGAGCTTCTCGATCTTCTGCTCTCGTCTGAGATCGTCGGCCTCCAACTCTGCTGTTTCCTTGAAGAGCTTCTTGATCTTCTGCTGTCATCTGAGATCGTCGGCCTCCAGCCTTCGAGCTGAAACTTCACCATCGTTTCTCCGAAGAGCTTCCTTATCTTCACATCTTGGACTGGACTGAATTGGTGGTTGCTTCAATCCTAAGGCTCCAGATCTTAGACCGCCTGACCAGCTACTGATTCCTCTGATTCTTCACGTGCAGTCGAAACTCAGGACTACATTGTGAGCTGATCTAATAAACCCCTTTTTCATATACTCATTCTGTGAATTCTGTTAATCTAGTGAACTCTGACCAATACACCGTGGGTCAGGAGTCCACACAGAGTTGAGATGGGGCCTCAGCTCAGGATCACATCAGGCTGAAGTCCAGATGTCAGCCGGCTGCAATCTTCTCTGAGGTTCATTTCTCAGGCTCACAGGTTATTGGTAGGATTCATGTTTTTGTGATTGTAAGACCGAGGTTCCCTTCATTTGCTAACTTTTAGCTGAGGACCACTCTTGGTTTTCAGAGGCCACCCTTGGGTCTTTGCCACATCACCTCCTCCTCTCACAACCAGAGTGCTAACTTCTTCAAGACTCTGGGCAGGCACCCGCTGCTTATCTCCCTGACTTCGTTTAAGGACTCACATGATTAAGTCAGTCTGCCCAGAATAATGCCCCCATTCGATGAACTCAAAGTCTACTCATTAGGGACCTTAATTCCATCTTCAGAAGGTCTTCATCTTTCTTTTAAAATGTAACCCTTTCATGGGCGTGAAACCTGGTCTTACTCATAAATCCTGCCTATATCCAAGTGAAGGGGTTAAACAGGGTATGTATCGCAGGGAGGGGGTATGGAGGAATCTTGGGGGTCATCTTAGAATTCTGCCAACTAACGCCACGTAGTGGAGATGTAACTGAGCGAAACATGCAGGCTCCTTACCCTGATAACATTTGCATTTGCTGGGAGAGCCGGGAAGTAGTAAACAGGTATTTTTAATTTAAGATAAGTGCTATAAAAACAGAAACTCATATGAAAAATGCTAAGGCAGGGGTGATGTCTAGGTAGGATAACATTTATACAGAGTGATGTGGAGAAGAAAGAAGAGCAATCACGTAGAAATCTAGAGGAAGAGTATCCCAGGAGATGGAACAGCAAATTTGTAAGCATGGAGATGAGAAAGATCTTAGTGTTTAAAGAACAGAAAAGATGCTGGCGGGTTGGGAGCAGTGTGAAGGAGAAAATGAGCTCTGAGAGGCAGTGGAGGGGCAGATTATGCAGGGACTTAAAATCATGGTAAGAAGCTTTGAGGGAGGGATGCCAAAGAGTAATTTTAATCAGGGGAGAAGTACTGTATGATTTGTTTCAAAATTATTCTGAGCTGGGCGTGGTGGTGCATACCTGTAATCCCAGTACTTGGGAGGCTGAGACAGGAAGATCATGGGTTTGAGGCCAGCCTCAGCAACTTAGCAAGACCTTCAGCAACTTGGTGAGATCCTGTTGCAAAATAAAAAGCTAAAATAGGGCTGGTGGTGTAGCACGGAGGTAGAATGTCTCTGGGTTCAATCCCCAGTACAAAAAAAAAAAAAAAAGATTATTCTGTGTGGAAATTGGGTTGTGGAAGTTTGGGAGAGGAAGCTAGGGTGCCCAACTGGAAACCATTCATAGAGTTCAGTAAAGAGATGTTGATGAGTTGGGCTGGAACGGCGGTGGTGGTAGTGGCGATGGAAAGAAAGAAATGGACAGGAGCCGTACTTAGAGGAGATGAGATAGGAGATGCTGATGGAGGCAGTGGTGCCTAGTAGGGACATTTCAATTTCAAAAGGTTAATGGCTTTGCTTTGGGTCACTCTGCTAATAAACATCTGTAGGCAGGCCGTAGGTGGAGGGAATTCAGCCCAAATTTGTTCTTCCCTTCCCATCTCTCTCGTTCTTGAGTGTAAAAGAATCAAGTGAACCAGGCAGTAGACGTCATGAATTGAGAATACTGATAATACACTGCCAGCCAGCAGTTTTTTTTTCTAAACCGTTAGAGGGAGAGGTTATGGGGTGGTTCAGTAAACCTGGCACATCCATGCCTGTGTAGCAAAGCAGTGTGGGATGCTTTGTAACAAGATCTGCCGAGTAGAACTGGGATGGGGAAGTCATTTCACACATCTGGTGACAAGACCTACAGGAGAAGACCAGCTTTTTCTGGAAGTTTTTCCAAAAGAACCTGGCATGGGACTCTGGATGCTAGCTGGTCAGGATTTTGTTTTGTTTGTTTGTTGGTGGTACCAGGGATTGAACCCAGAGGCATTCTACCTCTAAGCTCTACCCCCAGTCCTTTTTTAATTTTTGTTTTGAAACAGGGTCTCGATAGGTTGTTGAGAGTCTCACTAAGTTGCTAAGGCTGTCCTCGAACCTGGAATCCTCCTGTCTCAGCCTCCCAAGTACTGGGATTACAGGCGTGCACCACCACACATGGTTGGTCATTGTCTCACACAAACACCATTGCATAATGAGCAAGGAACGAAGTTGAAGAGTGAATTATCATGCTAGATGTGGGATGATTTATGAATTTGATTTTTCTATTTGTAAATGAGGTTTGAGGGCCAAAATAACCCACAGAGATATTCAAATAATCACAAAACAAGCCCTCCTTCACCGCTGCCCTCCTGACCACCTTGACCAGAGGCAGACACAGCATTTGCATAAGCACCAGACTAAATGATTGGGTGCCTGTTAATCTGCAGGACAGAGAGAATTGTTTTGTGTTTTAGAACGGCTGTAACTTATATTAACACAGACAGGGCCAGGGAGAAATGAAGGCTCTTAAAGGCGTTGAAGTTAAATCAACAAACCCAAATGACTACTGGTGCCATGGGGGGGCGGGCGGTTGTGTTTTGGTGTTTTAATCTCGGGATCACCTCAAAACCTCTTGGAAAACAATGACATATATCTCTAAGGAGAGGTACACAAAGAGAAATGCTGCCCTTTTCTGATAAATATTGGGAGAAACACCACAAGAAATGAATGTCACCGAGAATGTGTTTCACAGGTTTCCAGTCTCCTGGAGGGGCCAGCAAGGCAGACAAACAGCCAGTTCTGGGAACATTTGCTATCTCAGCCACAGTTATAATCATAATAACACATAATAGCTAGCACTTATTAAAGACTAATCAGGGGCCGGGCATTACGTTAATTGTTTTCCATAAATTATCTCATTTAATTCTTATAATAATCTTGTCTTGCAGATAATCGTATTATCTCATTTAAGTGAAATAGAGGCTTAGAGAGATTAAGGAACTTTTCTAAGGACTAATAGTGAATGGCGGAGCTAATAGTCTAACCCAAATATATCTCTCTCTGACTCTTGTGCTTTTAATTATAGACTAGAAATATAGAATTACTGTTTCAGATGCTGGACCTTGGAACCTGGCAAGTTAGTCCAACCTCTTTCTTTCTCCCCATCATGTGATGGATGAAGACAGTGTGTTTTCAAGAGGTGAAAGGACTCTTCCAGGGTCACTTTCTTTAGCCAGAATATAGTTTGTTTGTTTTTTTTTTTTGCAGTACCGGGGATTGAACGCAGGGGCGTTCTACCTCCACGCTACACCCCCGGCCCTATTTTTTTATACTTTATTTTGAAACCAGGTCTCATGAAGTTGTGGAGGGCCTCACTAGGTAGAGAGAGAGAGAGAGAGAGAGAGACAGGAAGAGAGAGAGAGAGAGAGAGAGAGAGAGCGAGCTGAGGCTGGCCGCGAACCCGGATCCTCTGGTCTCCGCCTCCCAAAGTACTGGGATTACAAGCATGCGCCACCATGCCTGGCTTTAGCCAGAATATAGTTTTATGAGGGAAAACTGGACATGGTTAGAATTGTTAAATCTGGGTCATTTTTATTTTTTTAATTTTATTTTTTAAATATTCCTGTTTATAAAGTATGGTTAAACATACACATATATATTCAGAGAAATAAATTACAATAACAGCATTGGTTAATTATGAGCAAAGAGATTGACTTTCCTATGTTCTTTATAAATTTCTAGCTTTTAGCCGGGCGTGGTGGCGCACGCTTGTCATCCCAGTACTTTGGGAGGCGGAGACCGGAGGATCCGGGTTTGCGGCCAGCCTCAGCTCTCTCTCTCTCTCTCTCTCTCTCTCTCTCTCTCTCTCTACCTAGTGAGGCCCTCCGCAACTTCATGAGACCCGGTTTCAAAATAAAGTATAAAAAAATGGGGCCGGGGGTGTAGCACGGAGGTAGAACGCCCCTGGGTTCAATCCCCGGTACCGCAAAAAAAAAAAAAATTCTAGCTTTTGCGTATGATTGGTTACTATCTCAACTTTCTACATAAGCATTTACTATTTTTCTACCTAGACAAAATAATTTTTAATTACATTCCTATATATTTGGCGATGTTACTTTTAGGTTTAGCTATCAAATCTTTGTAAAGCAAAACAAATATTCATGAGCCCCTGCAGTTATATAGCAAAACATAGCAATATTTTATAAGTAATTACAGCATGCTATAATTAGTTTCGAACGTTTAAAAACAATACTTATTTACAGAAATAAAGAGGACTCAGAACCACTTGAAGAGGAGATGGTCGAGAGGACAAGGAAACCAAGGCTTTCTAAAAAGAAGAGGAATGCCTTGAGGTGGGATGTCTCCTCGATGTAAGTTGTGTCTGGCTGAGCGGTGACACTTGAGTGGAGAGGGTGGCATGGGCCAGTAGCACTAATCAAACCTCTTTAAGATAAGACACGCCATATCGCTGAACAACAGATGACAGTAGTTATCCCTGCACCCATTTCATAAGAGGCAAGAAAGTTTACATGGGTAGGAACTTGACTCCAGAACCAGGAAGAAGAAGCTTTGAGGCCTAGGCAAACCCATCCATTGGTGAGCGCCGATTCTTCATTCAGGGAACAAAGATGGTAGCAGAAGCCATGAACTAGCCTATGAGATGCTCAGTACGGAGTCCAGCACAGCGTCAAATGATGCTGAAGTAAGGTTGGGTTTATTATGAGCATTTCTAAAAGAAATCGTTTAAGTTTTAGTACAGCAAAGGTTAGTGTATAGTGAGGACTAAATAACACGAATATATATATATATATATATATATATATATATATATACACATACACACACACACATATGTAAATATTTTGGTTCCATTGTAGGAATACAAGTTGCTTTACCTGATTGAAAGAATGAAGTGAATATGTATATGTACTTGTTAGGCATTAATGCCTAAATCACACAATTTTCAGGTTCTCAGAGCACATAATTTCTTTAATAATGATAAAGGGCAGACTGTGTCCCAGACCCCGAGGATAAACCACAAGACAGTGTTGGCGGCACATCACTGACTTGACTGGTGCGGTTAGTTAGAGGAGTATGTCTAACAACAAGCCGTCCCCAAGTCACGATTACCAGATGCTGTCTGTGTTTTCCTCGCAGGGCAGGTGTGACACGCTAGCGCCCTGGGCAGCAGATCTTAAGGCCGTGGTTGGAAGGGCTAATATGGCATTCTGGCTCTCGGTCGCATTTGTCGTGCTATTTGTAGCTCTGACGAGCTTCCTCACAGGCCAGTTTTTCCAAAAGCCCATGGACGCTGCTCCAACACAAGGGATGAGACATACCATATCGCTGAATGACAGATGACAGTAGTTATCCCTGTACCCATTTCATAAGAGGAAAGAAAGTTTACATGGTTAGGAACTTGACTTCAGAACCAGGTAGAAGAAGCTTTGAGACCTGGGGTCTCAAAGCGATATGGTCTCCTGACCATCTACAGAACACATCCTATGGCCTTTCATCAGACTCCGGCATGATGGGCCACCACCGGTGTTACCGTGGCATGTCCCAACAGAAGTATCTATCTGAACTTCATAAATTAGTAATTATTAGCTGGGAAAGTAGAGCACAAAACCAGACGTTCTCAGAGCAACTGTGAAATATTTTACAGGCACCTCCCCATCTGAAACACAAGGGAGGAGAGACCGCCTATAAAATTTTAATGAGCTTTTGGAGAAAGAAATATTTTGCTAACAATTATCTAAATAAAGAGCCATTCAAATCTTCGTAACAGTGAAAGTTGAAATTTTTAGTAGGCCAAATATTCAAAGGAAAACACCTACTTTGTTTAAAGGGTGTGGTGGCGCACGCTTGTAATCCCAGTACTTGGGAGGCTGAGACCGGAGGATCCGGGTTCGCAGCCAGCCTCAGCTACTTAGTGAGGCCCTCCACAACTTAGTGAGACCCTGTTTCAAAATAAAGACTAAAAAATAGGGCTGGGAGTGTAGCTCGGAGGTAAAATGCCCCTGGGTTCAATCCCCAATACCGCAAAAAAAATTGAATATCAAATGCTACTAGATCATTTTAATAGCCTATTTGAAATATACTCACTAGTTACACTTTGAGGAACACCTGATCTCATCCCCAAAGCGGCTGCACATCTTGGAGGTCAGGAATAGCTGAGCAATGGTGTGGAGAGCAGCACAGGGCAGACGGCTTCAACCAGTTGGCAGCTGGAGCCCCTGACTATCGCCATGGCTTCTGTCGAAGCGAAGTCCTTCACCGTGTGATACAAAGTGGAATGGAGCTCAGTCTCCTCTTTGAGCGTTTCAGAGAACACCTTGCTTGAGTCTCTGTGCTCGGTCCCCACGAGACATGATGAGGACCCAGCTAGGATTGTCAGTGGACCCTTCCGTCGGGTGTTCTCGCACCTTGAGTACAACTCTTGTAGAATTACATAGTGTATTCCACTTGCTGAGCTAATGCAAGAGCGGAACTTAGCGGGGCCATTTGTCCGTAAGCGTTCATTTCCACCAATGGGACTTTTTGGTTTTTCTTGGTGGTACTAGAGATTGAACCCAGAGGCATTCTACCTCCGAGCTCCACCCCCAGCCCTATTTCTTATT
This sequence comes from Glis glis, assembly GCA_004027185.1. Classification (NCBI taxonomy): domain Eukaryota; kingdom Metazoa; phylum Chordata; class Mammalia; order Rodentia; family Gliridae; genus Glis; species Glis glis. The sequence goes on from PVJS01041903.1 coordinate 9,560, forward strand.
CTTTATTTTGAAACAGGGTCTCACTAAGTTGTGGAGGGCCTCACTAAGTAGCTAAGGCTGGCCGCGAATCTGCGATCCTCCTGTCTCAGCCTCCCAAGTACTGGGATTACAAGCGTGCACTACCACGCCCGGCTGGGACTTTGTTGCTTACAACAGCATAGAAGTGAGAGTGTCTGGTGGGGAAGATATTCAGTCTGGCTTCTTTCAGAGCAATAATGAACAGGAGTCATCCATTTCCCTTCTAAGACAGAGGGGCGCTCCTCGCCGCTTAGTTTGAGTGACGCCAACACGCGGAGGCCTTCCTTGATCTCGGTAAACACTGTGGTCATGGTCAGCAGCATTCTACCTGCCTCAAGGGGTCTTAGTTCCCAGCAATGGTACAGCACGTTGATATGAGTGTCCTGAATCAAGGTAACAGGGCCAAAGGTTTCCCGGCTGACTGATAGACGTCTTTCATCGCGTTTGTAATGTACGTTGCTGATGCCATCCTATCTCCAACATTTACCTTCAACATCCCACCTTACAACCATGGGATCCTCAAAAAAGACCACGTTTTCATGAACCTCGAGTGTGACTTCGGTTGGTGGAAAAACGTTTTTCTGTTTCAAGGTCGTCTGTGGTTTCTGGAGGGCATGTAAATTTCTGTAATCCTTCTTTAAGTATTTCCACAATCATCCAGCCCTTCCCTGGTTTACACTGTGGAGGAAGCTCCAAAATATCCAAGTGGTACACTCCACCCAGAGTCGTGAAAGGGCACAAGTCCACCTCACTGTCTTCAGAGATGTAGAAAGACTCTGCTCATATTTCTTTGTAAGGTAACTTTAGTCTTGAAGTACAGAAATTCTTGTTCAGTTGAAGAAAGCGTCCTATTGAAATTTGAGGGAAAAGTAGGGTTAAATTAAGACAGGACTGAAAATCAATAGGAAATAATTTTTTAAAGCTGTCTAGTTAAACTTAGAGGTTTGCATTATATCTTGCTCTAAAATGTAATTATAATTATATTAGATACTCCTTGCTTTTTTTTTCAGGATACATGACCTGAGTTGTTCATTTAAAAATGACCCAAATTTGACAATTCTAACCATTCACATTTTTTCCCCATAAAACTATGTTCTGGTTAAAGGTCATCATTTCTCTTAGTCTTCTTCACATTGAACTCTTTCAGACTAACATTAGCAGCTGAATTTCTTGGCAGAAGACATTAATTTTTTTTTGCAAAAAAAAATCTTTTCCTACCTCTCAGGAGTTACTCTACCTTAATGACTGTGGACGACAGTGTTTGATGATCAGCTAAGTCCAGGTACTAGTTACAACTCACAGCGGCATCACTTATAGGTACAGTTATAGGAAACCTCTGCAGTGCAGTTTGGAAACAGAAATGACCCAAAGGTTCCCAGTTTGATACAGTGCTCAACTCACTGAAAGAGCATGGTGGAAAATGAATCCTTTAACAAACATGTTCTGATTCATATTTTGAAGACCTTTCTCCGTAATGCCTCTAAAGAGCCTATAGATGCAATTATTTCTGAAAAAAAAACATTTGAAAAGCAGTTTGGAAACTGCTGTGACCTAATGGTTATGGATAAAGAAACCAAGAACCTGCAGTCCCTCTCATGTCACTTAGTTAATAGCAGAGTTGAGATCAGGGTCTCTTGTCTCTGAAACCCCTCCCAGCCTCCTGTATCATAGAGGAGATGAGAAATAAATACGCAAGGAATCATTACTTAAACAATCTGACTTGAAAAGGCCTAGATATTAAAAGAGCTCATTTAGAGCTGTATTGTACAGCCCTAGGTAGGAAATCAGGAATGCTGATCAGCACCTTGGAGAGCTCCCATGAGAGCCTACTGGGGAGATTTTTGTCATCAGTAAAGGGAATCAGGAACTTTTACACTTAATCCCCCAAGTCTACACTATTGTGTGTGTGTGTGTGTGTGTGTGTGTGTGTGTTTATTTCAGGTAAATTCCACAGTGGGTGAATGTCTTAGTTGATTCAGGTTGCTATAACACAATATCTCAGACTGGGTAATTTATAAACAACATTATAGAGCCTGGTCAGTCCAAGCTCAAGGTGCCAGCAGATCTGAAGTCTGGTGAGGGCCCGTTCCTCATAGGTGGTGTCCTCCAGTGTCAGAGGGGAAAACAGAGTCTCACAAGCCTTTTTGATAAACCCACTAACTGCATTCATGAGAGTGGGGCTATCATAGCCTAATCACTTCCTGGACTCTTCATCTTTTACTGTAGTCATCCCTCCTTATCCATGAGGGACATGTCACAAGACCCCTAGTGGATACCTAAACCCATGGACAGTTCTAAACCCTGCATATGCTATGTTTTGCCTTGCGTACACACATTTAATATCTTTTCCATTTTCACCTAACCATGCACCATGGTTGTACCTCTTGCCATTTGAGGTATGACTGCAAAACCAGCAAGAATTTATTTTTTCTTTTTCATGGTTTCATGTGTAGAGATGTGTTCTTATAGATCTTACTATAAGATCAGAGGATGATTTTTCCTTTCCTTAGTATTAAATTGAGAAACTTCACATTTTCACTTAAAGGAAGTACTTTATGGCTTCTCTTTGGTTTATGCGAGTTGCCAGCATCACTACTTTTGTGCTTTGGAACCATTATTAAGCAAAATAAGGGTCATTCGAACACAAGCAGTGGGATACTGTGATAGGTGGTATGGTAACTGAGATAGTTGCAAAGTGACTAATGGATAGATCGTGTGTCCAGTGTGGATTGTAGACAAAGGGATAACTCACATCTCAGGTAGAAATGAGCAGGGTAATGAGAGGTTTCATTGTGCATGCAATTTATTTATTTATGAATTATTTATTTCTGGAAATTTTCATCTAATATTTTTGGAACAAAGTTGACTGTGGATAACCGAAGCCAGGAAAAGTGAAACCATGAGCAAGGAGAGACTACTGTATTGGAGATTCATTTTCAACATATGAATTTGGGGTGACATAAACATCAGACCACAATATTATGTGGAAGGAACTCAGCACTGGGAGTTGAAAAGTCTGCAGACTATTCCTATCTTTTACTGATGATGAAATCTTGGGCAGTCAATATTTCAGAACCTCAATTTCCTCATGTATAAAATGTCAGTAAAACTATTTTTTAATCTGTTAGGGGTTCTATAAATATTAGATGAGACCATTTACTTGAAAGGTATATTTTAGGTAAACATTATTGTACAGTCTATATTATTATCTATATGTGTTCTGGTATGGGTTAGCTATGGGCATCTTGCGACCTAGTATTGGGTCTTTTTACTCTTTGTGTTTGTTCTGAGATCCCACTAGAGAATAGTGATATCTATTTTTTTTAAATAAGTCACTTGAGGTTAATTTGGTGAATTGAATAGATTCCATATACCTTTATGTCTGCTCACCTAAAATGCCCCCAAACAATAATAAAATGATAAAAAAGTAAAAAACAAAACAACAAAACCCTTCAAGGACAGAAAAGAACCTGTGAAGATATAATAGCAAGCAAGAGAGGCCAACATAATTTTCAATTCTGGAAAAAGATGAATAAGGGATAATTGACCTAACACACTGAGAAAGCTGAAAGCTAGGTACTCACAAGAAGAGTGTGTGTGTGTGTGGGGGGGGTTAGCTAATAAGAAGCAAGTGTATTTGCTGTGCAGAATCCCAGAAAAGCTAAAAAAATGGTTGTGGGAAAGGACTGAAAGGAGGAGAACTGATTAGAAGTTCTTATAGAAAGTTAAACCATGAGATCTCCTCCCCTACCACAGACCTTAAAGTCACCTTGCTACACTTCCCCCTCCTTAGAAGAAGATATTAATATTATTTTCTAGCAATGCCTTGGTCAGTATTTTCACTGTTGTAATCCAAGACAACTGACCACACAACTTAGAGGAAAGATTTATTTGCTCATAGCTTTTTGGAGATCTCAGAGTTTTGATCTATGTCAGACTGGGTTACATCTGTGGAGCTCAGGGCATGGCAGCGGGAAGCAGAGAGAGGGAGAGAGGAAGGCTCTGCTCTCACATCATGGGTGGAGGCCAGGAGCTGGAGAAGCAGTAAGCAAGGGGGCTCAAAGACAAAAGTGCAGACCCTAAGGCCACACCCACAGGGACACACCTTCTCCAGCCATACACACTTGCCTAGGCTACCACCCAGTAAAATCCATTACAATGGATTTATCCACTAATGAGATTACAACCCTCTTGACTTAATCACATCAACTCTGAACATTTAAAACATGAGTTCTTCAGGGGACATTTGTTATCTAACCATAATAAGCAAAATATAGGCAGAGAGTTTCTGGATTAGTGTATCAGATTCAGATGAAGTTGGGGGAAAATGCTCTATTAAAAATAAGGCATTAAGACAATATCTATGTTCCAAATCCTGAGACTCTGCTGTTCTACAACATTATCATCAGAACATGGACCACCCAGGTAGGAGAATGGACAAGTCATCATTGTGAACACTGATCACTTGAAGAGATAATACTATAGAAATACTGGCATTTAGGCATACTCAAAAGAAATTTTGGGGTCCTTAATTCTAAAGTCCCTTCAATTAACACGTCTTCTCTAGAAATAGGGCTTCCCAGTGATATCAATGATCTTAATGGACATATTAACTAGCTTGGTTTAGTCATTCCACAATATAAACGTATATCAAAACATCATTTTGTATACCATTAATATCTATAATTTCTGAAGTTCTCCAAATTATCATTTTAGTGGCTTAATACTAAATAGGAATGAAACCCTCAGATTTCTAGACATTTATGGAAATTCTTTCATATAAGAGCCAATGACTCAAATAAACAGAAAAGAAATGCAGAGGAAATATATAATTCTAATATTACAAAAGCAACAATTAATATCCCCAGAGAGATAATGTAGTATAACTATTACAGTTATGAAGCAAGAACAGGATACTGTAGAAAAGGCACAGAAAAAGATTAAGAAAGAACTCTTGGAAGATAAGTATGGAAAGCTATATCAAATTTTAGTATAGAGATTTGAAAAAACAGTTGAAACAATCAATCAAAAATATTTTCAAAGAGATAGAATAATGGAAGAGAGGAAGATAAAATATTAGAAAGTTAGGAAAAAAGAATATATTAAGTTTCTAAACTATCAGACCTGCATGATATGAGTTAAAAACAAAGGCCCATAGAGTACTTACATAATGAATGTGGGCTTTTCAAGATGAAAGCTTCAGTCTAAACATTAGAATTTTGAAGACAATGTGGGGTGTCTTCAAAATTCTGAGGGAGAAGTAATTTCCAATCTAAAATCTATACCCAGCCAAATGATCCATCAAATTTGATGGCAGAAGAAAAGTCTTCAGACATACAAGTTTACATTAAATTTATCTTTCCTTGAAAGTACTGAGAATGTGTTTTCCTAAATCCAGAGTAGAGTAAATTAATAAAAAAAATGAATTCAGGAAACAGAAGCTCCATCTTAGGAAGAGAAACAAAAGTTAATGAAGGGAATTCCTAGGATGCTTAAATACAGAAATCTTGAAAATTCCAAATTATAACTGGGGATAGAAGATTATAACTGGAGGGTTGTCTTTATTAAAAATAATTAAATAAGAAAAATCTCTCTAAATATTTCTGGTTATGTTCTTACCCGTTCTTTCCCCCACTCAAGGAGAGGACAAGATTAATGTAAACCAGCAATTCTGACCCTGGCTGCCATATTCTATTTGACATTATATAATGGAAATCCAAGACCCAGGAAATTAAAAACATTTCTATTAATGTAGGTATCCAGATTCATGGAATCTCGCTGAACTCACAACCTAGAGACCTATCATTAAGACACAATGTTAAAATAACCTTTCGTTGCTAAAATGCATAGGAATTAGCAATATTCCATATTCATTTAAAGGTATTATAGAAGATCAAGAAGTCATACACTTGAGGATAAAATGAGTGGATTTTGGATTATACTGGATTTGAATCTGAAGATGTAATGCTTACCAGGCTTTTCTAAAAGAAATAAGTCTAATAAACAGCACTAATTTCGAGGAATAGAAGAGAAGAAAGCTTAGGTATATTGATTACCTAATATGTACCAGGTCTTGTGCTCAGCATGTCATCTTTGTACATCCTCATAAGTATGTGTTTATAGAAATAATGGAGAGCTTTGGGGACCCTTCTCCAAACCCTTGCATTGCAGTTATTTTGTTGGTTTTCCCAACTCTAGAGATGATGACATACCTTTCGCTAGGATTTCTGAATGGTGGTAGAAAAGAGGCAGTGGTGGGAGAGAATGGGGCAGAGGCAAAACAGAGAGCTGGTCTTGGAGATCATAATTTTCATTAGGAAGTCATGGGATGTAGGCCTTTTTCTTCACCCATGATGTTTTTACGAGCCCTCCTTCATGTCCTCAGAATCCTCCCCTTCTCCCTCCTCTTTCTTCATTTTCTTCCTTGGACAGCTGAAGCAACAGGTACAGAGAAGCTAAATCAATGACCCAAGTTTATGCAAGTTAACCAAGTTGTAGGTAGCCATTATCCACGTTATGAGCCTGGATTTGATTCCATCTGATTCAAGGATTATTTAATCAGATTATTAAATTATTTAATCGCTTTGCTTATTGAAGTAAGTAATTAAATAGTACTTATAATTTCTAAAAGTACCGGCTCCTCCACTTTTTCTTATTGGCTCTATTTTCTGATGAAGTAGAACCACCGTATCAGCCCGGAAATTCTAACCTCTAGACATTTATGTGAGAGGAAGCATGTGACTTGGGTTAAACCATTGACATTCTGGGTTTCTGTTTTAGTCAAAATGGATGTTTAGTCCTTTTATCATAGGATGTTCCATGATTTTACTCTTTCCACAAAGATTTATTGAGAAGCTACTCCATGCTTAGGACTGTGCAGCTTTCTGGGGAGAGAAGGGGGAGGAATAATAAACACATTCAGTGGAATTGCCCACTGGGAAATATCAAAAAAGCCCAGTTCTGTTTTTAAGGTATTTAGGGCATTCATTCATGAACCGATATATAAGTGTGAATTTTAAAATTAGATTAGGAAAATGAAATCTACAGGCACTCTGGGGTGAGATACAGGGTCATGAAACGAGATTTAAATATTGGGGAGCTCTAGATATTTGGAAGGATCAGTGAAGGCTGAAACTGTAAAGTAGAAGAAGGTGGTTGATACACACAAATTGGTTCTTGCTAATTTTGCCACCATCATTGGGTCCACCGACCTGGGTACCGAATGCCAACCATAAACTAAGCTTTTCCCATCTCACTTGGGCACAGCACCTTTTCTCTTTGACCTTGTATGACCACGCACACCACCTTTTCTCTTTGATTTTGTATGGTACATTTTGGAAAGGAAGATAGGGTTCATTACTTGGTGCTCCTCAAACAGCTAACCTATAGAATGATTCTGGGCGGGCGCCTAGCACTCATCTTTGCTCAATAGATGAGATATTACAGGTTTAAAATAACTTCACATCACCGGGGTCACTTCAGAAGATGTTCCTAGCCCAAACTGCCATTCATCCCATGGAGAAAAAAAATCCACAAAGCTATTAGTAGCACAGGAATAAAGGCAGATGGAGAAAGAGCCCAAAACCCAGCATCTTCAGCCAGAAATATCCACTGTCAGTGTATTGTTCAGATGGCTGCAACCCCAGGAAGGGATGGGCATCGAGTCAGGTAGGAAGGGATGCAGGGCTCCTAATTCCTTTAGGACACTCGCTGATGGTTATCCCATCATTCACCCATTCTACAAATATTTACTGAGACCCTAGTGTGTGCCACACACCATGCGAGGCACTGGGGCCACAACGGTGAAAAAGATGGAGATGCTCCCTGCCTTTATGGATCTCCCAAACATGCAGGTGGTGAAATCTTCCAGAGACAGCCTGGGCTAGGTTGAGTTGCAAGAAAGGGCAAAGCAAGAGCACATTTTGTGAAAGCCTTTGTTCCTCTAGGTTAATCCCCACAAAAACTATAAAAGGTATTCTTATTGTCATTGTCTCCATTATAGGGAAAGTGACAGGGGCTCAGAAAGTTGAGATAATTGTCCAAGATTGTTTGCAAAGTAGAAAAAGAAAACAGAAATGGAATTCTAATCTAGGTCAATTTGATTTCATTACTTAAGGAATCTGTGGCTGGACAGATGTCATGTATCCATTTTTTTTGTGTGTGTGTGTGTGTGTGTG
>PVJS01041904.1:0-17751 GCA_004027185.1 Glis glis
GGGGGGGGGGAGGGACACCAAGAGCTGTGTGCATGTATGTCAACACCAAACTGATACTCATTGTGATGTGAGACTACAATGCACCAATAAAAACATAAAAAAAAAATTCTTGACAAAGAGAAATTCATTAGCGGTTCTTCACTCTCGCCCCAGGCCACGTTGTGTTTTGTGGCAGTGTGTGGTTTAATGAACTGTCAGGGTGGGAGAGTGTGTGGCCACATATGGCCAGTCGCTTCTGGAGGGTGAGGGGTGGGCAGGCGACCTAGAACCGGAGCTTGGTCTCCCCAGGAGGAGGTGAGCGCATGTGCCAGTTTTCCTGAAGACTCTCAGTTTAAATCTGTTGTCTTGCCTCTGTGCAGTTGAGCAGGTTTTGGTTTTTTTGTTTTGTAGTGCTGGAGATCAAACCCAGGACCTTGTGCATGCTAAGCAAACACTACCACTGAGCTATACCCTTAGCCCCAAATATTACAGAAGTCCTCTTCTTCCTCCTCCTCTCTCTCCACCTCCTCTCTCCCCTTCTGTTCCTGGTTCTGAGAATCAAACCCCAGGCTTTGCTCATGCTAAGAGAGCCACAACCCTAGCTGAGCCACAACCCCAGCCCTTCATTTTTTAATTAATTAAAAAAATTAATACTGTTGTGGTGGATGTGGACATACGCTGCCCAAATCTCCTTTCAGGGCAGGACTTGCTTCCCAGCTGTGCCGGTGCAGCCAGCAGACATCTCTAGTGTCAGCGCTTCCTTAAGATCTGCCTGAGCCGCAGAGGACCTCATCTTCTAAGGCCACCCCCATCTCAAGGCAGTCTGCGTCTTGTAACTGAGTGAGGGGGGGACATAAGGGCCCGGCCACTTCACCCCAGTGGTGGGGTGTGTGCACGCTGCGTTTTGACGGGGAGTATTTGCTCTGGAATTCCTTGCCATGCTCACCACCCCCCTTTATTGAAACAGGGTCTCACTAAGTTGCTGAGGGTCTCACCAAGTTGCAGAGGCTGACCTTGAACCTACAATCCTCTTGTCTCAGCCTTCCAAGTACTGGGATTACAGGTGTGCACACCACGCCCAGCTCTGACCAAGCCTTTGTGAGGCATGCATCAGAGCTCAGCTTCTGCCCAGTCTGCTTTCTCCATGTTCCCTTCACGGGTCTTGATCCCTGCTAAAACACTTTACATTCCAGACTCCATCTCACCATCTAGTTTCAGAAGACCTAGTTTATGGCAGTGGGTAGCAGGAGTTGTCTAAAAATCCAAATGATAAGATGAAGTTCATCAGATAGGAAGCACTTGCAGATGCAATGTATCAAATGTTTGAGAATCACAGAGAAAATAAGAAATATAGGGGAAATGCCTTGATTGGCTATTTCCAAGAATCACTGATGTTCTAGGAAAAGAAAAAGATGCTGACTATGAGTAAAATAAACCTGAAAGAAAGATATGAAAGCCAAAGTGCTTCTATCAAACAAACAAACAAACAAACAAACAAACAACAATAAAAACCTCATCTCCTGCAATGATAAGGCAGACAAAGACCAGAGCCAAGCCAAGACCTAGTAATAGTCCAGTGGCTGAATTTCAAAGGTTAAATGCCCAGCTCAGTCAGGTATGTGATGCCAAGTCAGTCCTCTGTTTTGGAAGACCTGAGAGCCTCACATATGGGATGGAGATTTGGGGTGAATGTCCTCAAAGATATGGCTCTTCAGATGCTCCTGCACCTTCTAGAGCTACAGAAGGGTCCACCTTTCTCTAGTAAAAAGCCAGCACTCCCTGCACTAGAAGACAAAGTCCTCTCCTTTGAAAGACAAAGGAGGCCTCTAAGGATCTGCCTCCACTTCCTTTCTAGACTTAACTCCTTTAAGTCTCAGTACATCCCAGGTAGGGATGTGCCAGGCCTGATAAGGGAGGAAATGAACTATACCCCAAGGGGCTACAAGACCTAGCTAGCATATGCCATCAACTAAGGAATATGTGCAGGCTGGATTTTAAGGGTGATTGACTAAGGGAACAGAGCATAAATCTGGACAGGAGAGAGTTTATTGATTTAGAAGGGCTCTCCCAAGATCAGGATTTGATATTTACATGAAGTCCCAGAGGTCGTGAAAACTTGCTACTAGAATGCAAAGCAATGGCCCCAACTGAGCAAAGATGAAATTCCAGGATTTCTGTGGCAGATGGTGGAGGGAGGGATTAAAAAGTTTAGGGAAATGGGCATGCTGGGGTGGATATACTAGATGCAGCTGGAAGAGCCACTAGAGGATTATGTTCCATAGTTGCTAGCACATAAGGATATTTTTTTATTGTGGCAAAATATACATGACATAAAGTTTACCATTTTAATCATTTGTAAGTAAACAGTTCAGTGGCAGTAAGTGTATTCACCTTGGTATGCAACCATCACCACAAACCATTTCCAGAAGTTTTTCATCTTCCCAAACTGAATATTTGTAACCATTTGACAATAACCCACCATTTTCTTTCCCACCTCCAGTTATGAAAACTACCATTCTATTTCTGTCTTATGGATTCGATTGCCTCATAAAAATGGAATTATACAGTATCTGCCCTTTTGCGACTGGATTATTTCACTCGACTTACTGTCTTCAGTATTAATCCACATTGTAGCATGTGTCAGAATTTCCTTCCTTTTTAGGGCTGAATAATATTCCATTGGATGTATAGACCACATTTTGTTGTCCATTCATCCATTGATGGACTTTTGAATTTATATTTTGAGTAAGGTTGCTATGCTCATGAGCCAGCAAACATCTGTTTGAGGCCCTGATTTCAATTCTTTTGGGCATAGACCCAGAAATGGAATTGTTGGATCATATGATAATTCTATTTTTAAATTTTTTATTATGGTAAATATACAGAATACAGAATTTACTCTCTTAACCATTTTAAGTGCATAGTTCACAGGTATTAAACATTCATAATGTTGTGCAGCCATCACCACATCATTCATTTCCCTAACTCTTTTCATCTTATAATACTGAAACTCCATATCTATTAAACAAGGACTTTCCATTGCCCCTTCACCCCAGCCCCTAGAAACCACTCTTCTACTTTTTGTCCCTACAACCTTGACTACTTTAAGTACATGATGTAAGTGGAGTAAGACGGTAGCTTTCTTTTGTGAGTGGCTTCTCTCACTTAACATAATGTCCTACAGGTCCATCCATGCCGTAGCCTGTTACGGTTGTGTCCTACAGGTTCATCCATGCCATAGCACGTTAGGGTTGTGTCCTACCAGTTCATCCATGCTGTAGCATGTTAGGGTTGTATCCTACAGGTTCACCAATGTCATAGTACATTAGGGTTGTGTCCTACAGGTTCATCAATGTCATAGCATGTTAGGGTTGTGTCCTACAAGTTCACCAATGTCATAGCACATTAGGGTGTGTCCTACAGGTTCATGAATGTCATAGCATATTAGGGTTGTGTCCTACAGGTTCATCCATGCCGTAGCACATTAGGGTTGTGTCCTATAGGTTCATCCATGCTGTAACATGTTAGGGTTGTGTCCTATAGGTTCATTCATGTCGTAGCATGTTAGGGTTGGATCGGAAATATCCCCCAAAGGCTCATGTATTGAAGACTTGGTCGCTAATGGAGCAATATCTAGAGGCGGGGCTTTGGGCAGTGATTGGATCATGAGAGAGCTAATTTCATCAATGGATTCATCTATTGATGAGTTTACAGCTGAATGGACCCTAGGAGGTAAGACCTAGTAGGAAGAGGTGGGCCACTGGGGGCATGCTTTTGAAGGGTATATCTTGTTCCTGGCCACCAGGATGTAAGTGACTTTGCTCCATCACACTCCCCCTGCCGTGAAGTTCTGCCTCAACATGGGCCTCAGTGTTGTTCTCAATGAAGTTCTGCCTCAACATGGGATCAATGAAGTCAGCTGACCATGGAATGCACCTCTGAAACTGTGAGCCAAAATAAACCTCTCCTCCTCTAAGTGTTTTTCTTAGTTATCTTGTCACAGTGATGCAAAGCTGACTAACACATAGCACATGTCAGGATTTCCTTCCTTTTTAAGGCTGAATGATATTTCATTGTATAAACATACCGTACTTTGCTTATCTGCTCATCCATTGATGGACACTTGGATTGATTCCAACTACTGTGAATAATGTTGTTATGAACATGGGTGAACAAATATCTCTTCAATTATTTTTTTTTTTTGCGTATGTATCAGAAGTGGAATTGCTGTATCATATGGTCATTTGGTTTTTAATTTATTTTGAGGAACTGCCATTCTAGTTTCTATATAGTGGCTATCTACTATTTTATATTCCCATTAATGATGTACTCAACACAGTATTTCATTTAAAACATTGTATTATTATGGTAAGAAAAGTGAACATGGAAACTACCTTCTTAAAATTTAAGTGTATAATGCACTATTGCTGACTGTAGCTCTAGCATTTGTAGAGGACATCTAGAGCTTATTCATTTTGCTCAACTGAAACTTTATACCTATTGAATAGTAATTTCCTATTTCCCCCTCCCTCTAGCCCCTGACAACCACCATTTCACTTTTTGATTTTATGAATTTCACTATTGTATTTTATTTATTTTAAATTTATTTTATTTTTTGAAATTTTGTGGTACTGGAGATTGAAGCCAGGGGCATTGTACCTCCCAGCTACACTCCAAGTCCTATTTTTTATCCTTTATTTTGAAACAAGGTCTCACTAAGTTGCAGAGGGCCTCACTGAGTAGCTGAGGCTGGCTGTGAACCTGCGAGCTTCCTGTCTCAGCCTCCCAAATATTAGGATCACAAGTGTGCACCACCATGTCTGGCTTGAATTTCACTATTTTATTTTTATTTTTATATTTATTTATTTAATTTTTTTTGGTATTGGGGATAGAACCCAGGGGCATTCTACCTCCAAGCAACATCCCCAGCCCTATTTTATATATTTTTTTAAAATTGGAAACAGGGTCTCACTAGGTTGATGAGACCATCTCACCACTTGCTGAGACTGTCCTTGAACCTGCCATCCTCCTGTCTCAGCCTCCCAAGTACTAGGATTACAGGCGTGTAGCACCACACCCGGCAAATTTCACTATTTTAGATACAGCATGTAAGTGGAATCATTTAGTATTTGTCTTTCTGTGATTGGCTTATTTCATGTTTCACTGAACATAATGTCCTTAAAGTCAGCTCTGTTGTTTCACACTGAAGAATTGTACTCAGTGCATGAACCAACCCCACCCTGTCCCTCTGTGAGGTTGGGAGCGAGGGGTCTCTTCCCGATGGTACGATACCATGCTGGGGAGTGAAAGAGTCTTCTAAATTTCCCTACTGCTTTTGGTGAGCCTGGTTTTGCATTCTCCTAGGGTATAGTAGCCTCCCAATTAGTTTCTGATTTATTACATATGGAATTTGTCCATAAATTATTGCTAAATTGGTGTATTTTGGGAAGGAGTGTTCAAGGCTTATTATCCACCATGTGACATAACTCCGCAGAGTTTGTCCACTTCATCTAGGCTATCCAGTTTGTTGGCATATAATTGTTCACAGTACTTTCTTATAATCTTTTTTATTTCTTTAAAAAGTTAAAAAAGCTGGGCTTGGTGGCTCACGCTTGTAATCCCAGTACTTGGGAGGCTGAAAATGGAGTGTCCGGGTTCGCGGCTAGCCTCAGCTACTTAGTGAGGCCCTCTGCAACTTAGTGAGACCCTGTTTCAAAATAAAGAATAAAAAATAGGGCTGGGGGGGTGTAGCTTGGAGGTAGAATGCCCCTGGGTTCAATCCCCAGTGCCGCAAAAAAGAAAAGTTAAAAAAATTGTTATTTAAAAATTTTTATTTTAAGCCGGGCATGGTAGTGCACGCTTGTAATTCCAGTACTTAGGAGGCTGAGACAGGAGAATCGCAGGTTCAAGGACAGCCTCAACAACTTAGTGACGCCCTCTGCAACTTAGTGAGACCCTGTTTCAAAATAAAGAATAAAAAGTAGGGCTAGGTGTGTAGCTTGGAGTTAGAATGCCCCTGGGTTCAATCCCAAGTATCGCAAAAAAATATTATGTATTTAAGGTGTACAACATGATGTTTTGATGAATACACATTGTTAAGCCAATATTAATATATCCATAATCTCACATAATTACCTTTTCTAACTTTTTTTGTCAAAATACCTAAATTCTACTTTCTTAACATGTTTTCAGTATACAATTCGAAACTATAGTCCTCCTGCTATACATTGGATTGCTCGACTTATTCATCCTCTATCATTGCAACTTTGTACCATGTGATTACCTGTCCACCACCCCACTTCTAGTAACCACCATTCTACTTTCTGTTTCTATGTATCCGATCATTTTTTTTAGACGCCACATATAAGAGAGACCATGCAGAGTTCTTCATTTTGTGTCTGGCGTATTTAACTTAGCATAAGGTCCTCCAGAGTCACCAAGGGAAACACAACACAGTCAAACACTGGGTGGAACAAAGCCTTACTAATATAGGGAAGAGGCGGAGCGGGATGGGCTGCCATAGCGCACATCGCTCCTTCTTGGCTCTTGAGCCCTCCTGCTGCAGATGCAGGGCAACTGGCCCCCGTATACCCTCTCCTGCTGCAGTAGAACACTGCCCCCTCCCCATGGACAGCTGGAGGTGTGCCTGAGGGCCATGGGCACACACAGTTAAGCAGGACGAGGAAGGGAGTATACCTTGAGCTTGAAATAGGGAAAGATGCCGGGCGTGGTGGTGCACGCTTGTAATCCCAGTACTTTGGGAGGCGGAGACCGAAGGATCCGGGTTCGCGGCCAGCCTCAGCTCTCTCTCTCTCTCTCTCTCTCTCCCTCTCCCTCTCTGTCTTTCCCTCTCTCTCTCTCTCTCTACCTAGTGAGGCCCTCCGCAACTTCGTGAGACCCGGTTTCAAAATAGAGTATAAAAAATAGGGCCGGGGGTGCAGCGCAGAGGTAGAACGCCCCTGGGTTCAATCCCCGGTACCGCAAAAAAAAAAAAAAAAAAAAAAAAAAGAAATAGGGAAAGATATTTCCACACGTGGCAATGGGCCAGCAAAGGCTGCCTGGGCTCTTTATCTCTTGGTAAGGAAGGATCCCAGTCCCAGGGCCCATTCCCCTGTGGATAAGCAGGGCGCTGAAAGGCCAAATACTTACACTGTCTTTCCAAAGGAATACTTAAGGAATGGTGAAGGGAGCCTTGGTAGATATGAATGGAAACACCATTCAGATGAGGTCTCACATGGAAATACGGATCATTCCTGGAATCTGGAGGGAGAGTGATCCTTGCTAGAAAGTGCAAGGATCACTTGCAAGAAAACTTGGCTGAATAATGCTCATGTTTGCGTTGTGGAAGGTTGTACTTGCAAGTGATAAAGTCTGTCGTTGGCTCGAGATGTTTCTAAACAGAAGGTTGAAGGTGTGGCTTGGCTCCTCATGACAACTTAGAGTCAAATGGAAGAAGAAAGAAATGAGTTAATGGCAGAATTGTTAAGCAGATAGAAACAGAAACTCAAGACTTGGAAAATTCTCAGCCTAACTATATTGCAAAAGGTGAGAACCTCACTGCGGCCAAGCAACCACTTGATAAGGAGATTAGTGTAAGTCAGTCAGATGCTGTTCTGTAAGCAAACAGGAAACAGGAACATTTCAGGAAAGTGACTTTGAAGGTGACTCAGAGATCATCAAGGCATAAACCAGAGTTCTGGGCCATAATTTTTTTCAATTATTCTCCCCTCCCCTTTTTCTCTTTCCTCTTTCTCTCTGGGACTTCCATAATGCATATGTTTGTATGCCTGATTTTGTCCCCCTAGTCCCTTAGGTGTTGGTAATTTTTCTTCATTCATTCTCCTTTTTGTTTTTTGACTGGATAATCTCAATTAATCTATTTTCAAGTACATGGATTCCTCCTTCTTCCTGGTAAAATTTGCCATTGAGCCTCTCTAGTAACATTTTTTTTCATTTATTTAACTTTTCTGATGAGGTAGAATAGAAGAGATAAAAAATTTAGGTAGAAAGGAGACAAATTGGGAAGGAAAGGAAAAATAAAAAAAACTTTATAATCTTAGTTGTATTTTTAACAGAGTTTGTTTGCTCTCAGGCAAAAGCAAGGCCCATACTTTAAAATCATAATGGGCTGGCTCCATATCTGAAATTCCTGAGGTGATTAGATTCCAGAGAGAGAGTTTTACCTTTTGTCAAAACCTGGATTCCCTGGGAAGAAAGTCCAGGAGAAAATTATACCTTTGCCCTGCACCCTGGCTTCACGTCTCCAAGCCTCCAGAGACTCTTGTCCCTGGAAGTCCTATCTTAACACCTTTTGTTCATCTTGGAGCTTCAAAGAGAAATTCCCGCCATCCCATGGTGCCCTACTTCCCGCCATGGGCCTGGCCACTCCCTCCCTAGTGGGCCTATAAGAAAAGGATAGATTAGATCCAAGAGTCTCTGTCTCTCATGGCTCTCTGAGCCCCTCTCTGCCGCGACTCTCACAGACCCTTGAGGTAGCCCGCGTCTCCCCTGAATGTGTATCCCCACCTTTCTTGAATTAAGCCTTTGCCTTTTCTCTGACTGACGTGTGTTGAAATTCTTTTTGCTATGGAAGCCAAGAACCTACAAGGAATCATTGTGTCATCCCATGACGTTTTCGACTCTAGAATTTCTATTTGGCTATTTAAAAATAATTTCCATCTGTTTATTGATATTCTTTTTTGGTTCAGACATAATTCTCCTCCTTTTCTGTATTTCTTTAGACATGAAGTCCTGTAGCTCCTTGAACATATTTAAAATATGCAGTTTAAGATCTTTGTGTAACAAGTTCCCATATCTGGGCTTCCTCGGGTGTGGTTTCTATGAATTCTTGCATTTTCTTTCTGCATATTAGCTATAATTTCTCATTGCTTTGCATGCCTCATAGTTTTTGTTCCAAGGGAGACATTTTGAATGTTACAATGTGGCATCTCTAGAAATCCATTATCTTCCTTGCCTTTGGTTTGTTGTTGCTTGTTATAGTTTCTGTTTGTATAAGTAACTTTGCTCAACTATTTTGTGAAGTATCTCTTCTTTGTTGTGGATGGCCACTGAAGTCCCTAGAGTGTTAACTTAGTGGTGAGCGAAGGATTTGACAGATATTTCTTCAAATGCCTAGAACAACAACAACATCATCTAGTCTTTGCAGAGTTGTTCTGTGTATGTTTTAAGCCAGAACTTTAATATTCAGTCAGGCAGTTGACACCAGTGTCTCAAGGTCAGGATCAGGGAGAGGCTGAACTTTCTCAGGTTTTATTGAGCATCTACACAGCCCTGGACATATGGGTGGCCTTCCATATTTCAGGAATATGTCCTTGCTTTTCAAAGCTTTTATTCCCCAAAGCATCACTCTCCTATCCTTTCCTGCCAAGCTTTTTTGCTAGTCTACTGCTTGCTCGGTTATCCATTGCCTCAGGCAGCAGCGACTAAAACATTTCCCTGTACCTGCTTTCAACAAATGTCCTTAGCATTGGGTGAGTTCCAAATTAGGTGAGGTAAAGACAAGCCTATTAAACTAGGCTTCCAGGGAGCCACTAGATAGAGTAAAACAAAAATTACAATTCTTTGTGAATGAGCTCAGCTCTGTTCTCTGTGGTACTGGGAGTATGTACGGTTATTTTCAAGACTACCACTGAGCTGGGCAGCAGGGGAGGGTATTATAGTAAGGTGAGATTTGACAAAGCTTAGTGTTCCTATTAAAATTTTGCCTTTTTTATTTTTTTTTGAATAAGCACTCCCCAGGTTGCTGAAAGCTTTTCATTAGTTTCCAGAGTACTGAAGATTTTTTTTCCAGTTTTTTTCATTGCTTTTATAGAAAGATTTTGGAGTTTATTTGCCATTTTTGTTGACATCCAGGAGCTTTTATTTTTAATTTGGTAAATTCTTATTTTGTACAAGATTGAAATTAAATTGAGAAAGCCTATGGTCCTATGATGGTAACATCTAAATTCGGTGAAATGTTCAAAATAATCATAATTAAAGGTAACTTATTTGATAATTTTGGCATATAGTTTTTTTTTGAAGAAAACAACCTTGAGTAAGGCAAAAAGGACAAGACTTTTGAATACATTTACCCCAAATCGTTTACACATTTAAAAAGTAAACATTTCGAATTGAGAATATCTTTCTTTTAGAAAAAAATTGCTTTGACTTTACTGTGTAAATAGCACTGGTAGGGAGCATATTTTCTCAATTAAAAATTTTCATCCATAGAGAGGAGTCAATTGAAGTTGTCAGAAATTTCAAATTTCTTAACCACATAATTCAATATCAGGAAGTTTTTATGAAAATACTGACAATAATATAGCCACATTGGAAAAATACATTCCTTAGAAAAATATTAGTTACATGCTCTCTTAGATATTTTGGGCTGTTATAGCAAATGACCGTAAACTGTGTGGCTTAAAACAAGCAAACAAATTTATTCTTTCATAGATCTGAAGGGTAGAAGGTCAAAGTCAAGGTGTTGGCGGGGCCATGTTCCCTCTAAAGGGTCTAGAGAAGAATCTTGCCCAGTCTCTTCCAGCTTCTAGAGGTTGCTGGCAATCTCTGGCTCTTTGTAGCTTGTAGATGCATCATTCCAATCTCCATCTTTACATGGCTATGTCCTTTTCTAGAGGTTGCTGGCAATCTCTGGCTCTTTGTAGATTGTAGGTGCACCATTCCAATCTCCATCTTTACATGGCCGTATCCTTTTCTAGAGGTTGCTGGCAATCTCTGGCTGTTTGTAGATTGTAGGTGCATCATTCCAATCTCCATCTTCACATGGTCGTATCCTTTGTGTATCTATGTTTCCATGCTTGAAGTGTCCTCTTTTTATAAGGACATTAGTCATATTGGACTGAAGACCTACTCTAAGCCAGTATGACGTCATCATGAATTGGCAACAATTACGAAGATCCTATTTCTAAATAAGGTCACATTTACAGGTTCTGGGTAGACACAAATTGTTGGAAAACATGACCCAACCAAGTACACATGACATTAGAAACAGATGCAGCTGAGAAAATTATTAAATACATGGATAAATGTCAAGAAAATTTATTCCGTTCATATTTGTTTTTAATGTTTATCTCATCAGTATAGAGAGTTAACATTTTTTTGCTCTTAAACACACAGGTGTATTTTTTTTTTTTGTGTGTGTGTGGTACTGGGGATTGAACCCAGGCATATTCTACCTCTGAGCTATACCCCCAGCCCTACTTTGTTTTTTTATTTTGAAACAGGGTATCACTAAGTTGCTGAGGGTCTTGCTAAGTTGTTGAGGCTGGCCTCAGATCTGTGATCCTCCTGTCTCAGCCTCCCAAATACTGGGATTACAGGCATGCCCCACTGTCTCTGGCTGTGTATGTTCTTTTATAAACAATTTTACTTTAAAAATAGTTTCAAGATAGCTTTATTGATATATAATTTGCATACCTTAAAATTCACCTATTTAGGTGTACAATTCAACATACATTCGCAGGGTTGTGCAATAATCATCAAAATCTCATTATAGAATGTCTTCCTCTCCTCTAAAATAAGCAATAGCTGTTACATCCCATCTCAGCTCCAGTTCTAAGAAACCACTTAGCCATTTCTTTCCTACTCAAATTTCACATTAATGGAATAATATAATTTATTAACCTTTGCGACTTTTTAAACTTAGCATAATGTTTTCAAGGTTCATTCATTTTTAGCATGTATCATCATTTCATTCCTTTTTATTGTTAAATGGTATTCCATTATAGGGCTATACCACATTTTATGTTACCATTCATCAACTGATGGGCATTTGGATTTTTTTTCTACTTTTTGGCTATCATGACTAATGCTGCTGTGAGTATTCGTGTATGTGTTTTTGTGTAGACATATGTTTTCATTTCTCTTTGATATATACTTAGGAATGGAGTTGCTGGATCATATGGTAATGCTATGTTTAACTTTTTGAGAAACCGCCAAACTTCCACAGCACCTGCACCACTTTCCATTTTAACTAGCCATGTGTGAGGGTTCTAAATTCTCCACTTCTTTGTTAATGTTTGTTATTGTCTTTATTATTATTATTATTACCATCCTAGAGGATGTAAAGTAGTGTCTCATTGTAGTTTTTTGATTTGCATTTTTTTGGGTGCTGGGGATTGAACCCAGGGGTATTCTGCCTCCGAGCTACGCTCCCAGCCCTTTTTATTTTTTATTTTGAAACAGGATCTCGCTAAGTTATGACATGGTGGCCTCAAACTTGTGATCCTGTTCTTCTGTCTCAGTCTTCCAAGTACTGGAATTACACACCCAGCTGATTTGCATTTCTCAATGGCAAGTGATGTTCAGCATATTTTCATGTGTCTATTGGCCACTTGTGTATTTTTCAGAGAAACATCTATTCAAATAGTTTGGCCACTTAAAAAAATTTTTTTTTGCCTTTTCATTATTCAGTTTTAAGTGTTCTTCATGTATGCTGGGTACAAGCGATGTCAGCCATCTAAGAACGCACACTGAGATTATCATCTTGGAACGGCCCAGTTTGAATACATGGTATTTGGCTGGGTGGGATCTGTCCACAAGCGGACACATTCCAAAGGACCTGGTGTAATCTTTAAGGTGCGTCTTTGATGTCGTCTTTACCCAGTAATGTTTAACCCCTCCTTCCTCCAAACTTGTCACATGTCTGCCTCATTGACTTTTCTTATCGTAACTCGTGACAATTGCTAGCTTCTGTGTTTAACTTTTATGATGCCTTGTCTAAAGTTTCTATAAAAGTAAGGTGCTGGCTACAGATGTTCAGGAGAATTGTCATCTATCTCCTCCCCAAACCCCCAGATATTAAATATAATACTCTCCAAATCATTATATCAGACTTTGTGTCATTGTCGTGTGAGATAGACTATTGTCAGGAAGCTGACTTGAACAGCAGCCTTCCATGGCAGGCACCATGGAACAATTTTCGGGGAGCTGCCTGAAGCAGCAACCTTCCATGGCGGGACTATGGAGCAAACAGTGTCCGCGAGAGCCCATAACACAAACACCTTATCAGACCTATGATTTAAAAATATTTTCTACCATTTCATGGGTTGACTTTTCACTTTCTTGAGAATAGTTTTTAGTAAAATTATTTTATTGTTCCACCAATATTACAATAAATTTGTTAGCCAATAGATAAACTTTCCTAAGTATATTTGTGAGAAAACAGAAGAACAATGATACCTCTATGTATGTTTCACAATACTGTTAGGAGGTAACAGAGAGATAGCTGGGGCAGAATATTTTTCATGTGCATGCTCATGTGGAGAATGTTCAGTTATTGAACTGTGGCATAAGCCTCTTATTTTTCCTGTGTTTCACTGAGTTTCCAAGTCAAAACAGGGAAGACTTTGGAACAGGTGATGTTTTTTTACTTATAGGAATGGAAACATTTGGATAAATATAGGAAGGAAGAGATGCTTTTCCAACTCATGCAAGGGGGGGGAGTGGATTTCCTTCATAGATTTTCAAATGAACATAAGGCATGTGGACAAAAAGCAGAAAATGCTTAATTCATGGCAGGTGCTCAGTAAACAACAGCTGGGTGAATGAATGAATCCATGAGTGTGTGGCTTGGATGCTTCAGTATCCCAGGGTCCTACTTGGCGCAGCTTCATGACCTGGGTTGTGATTAAGGTCAATGCGTAGTTGGGGAATAAAGGACATATTTCTAAAGCAAGTTGTAGTACCATAAATAAGTAAACTGCCCAACTGTTAAATGCAGAATGGAAACTTTAATTTCTGAGAACCTTGCTCTGGGAACTAAAAATGTTGACCATTTAATAAAATCTAGCAGTAGTGCTTGAGCTGTTGTCGTTCGTTATGGTCAGATATAGAGTGCCCCCTGAAGAGCTCATGTATTAATGTTCAGGGTTGGTAACTTCATTTTTTCCGCATCCGGAGGCTGAAAGTCTAAGATCCTGGTGCTGGCCTGGGCGGGTCCTAGTGACGGCTCTCTTCTGGTTTGCAGACTGCCGTTTTCCTGCTGTGCCCTCCTGTGGTGGGAGGGAAAAGGCAGTAATGTGGGGCTTCTTTATAAAAAGTTTAATTATTTTAATCGAGAAATAAAAAGGTGTATATTTGTGGTGTGTAAGTAGATGTTTTGAAATAGGTATAAATTGTTTCATGGTTAAATCAAGCTAATTAGCATACCTGTCATCTCACATACTTATCATTTTCTTGTGGGGAGAACATTTAAAACCTACTGTTTTAGCAATTTGCAAGTGTACCTTATTATTAACTATAGTAAGCCTGCTGTACAGTAGAGCTCCAGAACTCATTTTTCCTGTCTAAGTAAAACTTTGTACCCTTCAACCAACGTTTTAGCATTCAGCATTCCCTTTACCAGCCCCTGGTAACCATCATTTATTCTACCTTCTGCCTTTCTGAGTTTGACTTTTTTAGATTCTTCAAATCAATGAGGCCATGTGATGTCATGTGATATTTGTCTTTCTGTGCCTGATTTTTTAAAAAAAACTTATCACAATGCCCTCCAGGTTCATTCATGTTGACGCAAATGACAGAGAATTTCCTTCTTTTTTTTATGGTATGAATGTTTATGTCCTCCCCCAATTCCTATTCATGTATGTGTGCACATAGACATGTCACGTTCTCTTTAGCAGTTCATTCATTGGTGAACACTTAGAGTGATTCTATACGTTGGCTATTTTGATCGAATGACCATGGGAGTCAAACTATCATCTTGACATACTGATTTCATTTCCCTTGGGTATATACCCAGATTATATGGTAGCTTTATTTTTAATTTCTTGAGGAAACTTTATTCTGTTTTGTAGAATGGCTGCACTAATTTTACATTCCCACCAACAGTGAACAAATGGTCCCTTTTTTCCACATTCTCACCAATTCCTGTTATCTTTTGACTTTTTGACTATAGTCTTTTTGATTATAGTTCACTTCTATAAGGTCGCTAATCCCATTTCTGAGGGCTCCTCCCTCATGACCTAATTACCTTCCAATAGTCAACTTCTTAATACCACCATATTGGTGCATATTGGTGATTAGGTTTTAATATATGAATTTTGGGAAGACATAAATATTTAGACCACAGCAATCCATTACTTGAATATTTATGTTCTATACCAAATATCCTTTGGGAATATGGGATTCAGATAATATTATCTTCTAAATGTCTCTTATAAAAGACATCTCTTACTTTTGGCATTGCTTATTGAATCTTAGTTAACATATGGTTATGTTATTGGAACACATTGAAACACTGATATTACAATCTAAGGATAATTGTCTTTTGTGAGCTTGGCATAACTCTAAAAATGATATGAACAAAATGAGTAGCAGGGTGGCATTTATTTGCATTAGTTTAAAACCATTTTTAAAATCGCTTTTCTCAAAACACCAGGGCTGCATTCTACACAGGTCATGTTTCTACTGATTGCCTGATGATAGACCAAGCTGTGCTAAGTGCGCAGCCTGATCATCAGCCATCTAACCAGAAGATGGCATTCCTGAGCATGTCTGATGCAGAATGAAAACATCCTGGCTCATCATCGTTCTCTAAGAGTTCTGCTCTGAAAATACCTTGGGTCAGAGAATCATGAAGTTAAAGCTAAGATAAAAATTGAGGAAGTAATGGGCCCTTTGGGCAAATTAGTGCTGCCATGCCTAGGGACAGAATGTTTTTCCTTGATTTTAATAGGTCCTGAGGAACAGTTCCAGGAGGATTTTTTTTCTTTTTTTTTTGGTATTCAACAGAACCCTTGAAATGTCAGGCCAATAAAATGTCATCTGACTAATTTGCCTTGATGTGGCTGTGAACTTTGAAATAGAATCAAATCAGAGTGGTTGGACTGGACTGAATTGTGTGCCTTAGAATATTTAAAAAATTATTACTAAAATGCTTTTCATTATGTATCATTTTTGCATAATTAGTGCTCTAGTTGTCACACTAGGCCATTCTCCTGCTATGTAGAGCCGGAATGTCCCCAAAGGCTCATGTGCTGGAGGCATTGTCCCCAGTGCAGCAGTGTTCAGAGGTGGGGATCTTGGGAAGTAAGTGGATCATGTGGGCTCTGGTCTTATCAGTGGATTAATCCATTGACAGATTTGTAATTTGGTGGCATTATCGGGAAATGGTGGAAACTGTTGTAGGTGGGCCTCATTGGAAGAAGTAGGTCATTGGGGGTGTGCCTTGGAAGAGTATATCTCATCCCCAGTCCCTTTCTCTTCCTATGTTGCTTCCTGGCAGCCATGAGGTGAGCAGCTTTGCTCTGCTACACCCTTCTGCCATGATGCTCTGTGTCACCTCTGGCCCAGAAACATGGAGCCAGCCGACTATGGACTGAAACCTCTGAAACAGAGAGCCAAAGTAAAACCTTTCCTTCTTTCAGTTGTTTTCTTGGGTATTTTGTCACAGTATGAAAAGCTGACTAACACACCTTATTCCCCCCCCCCCCCCCGTGGTATTGTGGATTAGATCCAGGGCCTTGCTCATGCCAGGCATGTGCTCTATGACTGAGCTACATTTCATAGCTTTGTCCTCCTTTTCTGTGAAGGCTGTGTTTTGGTATTATTGGAAAGAGATCATGTCAGCTAAGAAAGGCTTTTTTTTCCCATTAAAATTTTTAGAAATGCTCATAGCCAAAATAAAAAGGTGATGGTGGTATAGTATGTATGGAAACATATGGATATTAGCTCAGTAGATCAATTTCCTTATACAATATTGATAAGGAAATAGTCTTTTTTTCTTCTTAAGTAATATTGGGCTATAATATGATTTTCCATATAAAAACCATAATGTTAATAGACTAAGGTTTGGAGTTCAGGGTTAACTTATCTGGCAAATAGATTTTCCCTCCATCTTCAACTGAGGTAACAATTGCATATAGGGAAGCACTCAGATATTATATGTGCACCATTTAATTTCCTTTGATGAATGTCTATCAATGAACAAAACATTTTCATCACCTTGGACAATTCCTCTCACCTTTTTTCAGTCAACCATCCCCGGATCATCCACTGACCTGATTTCTATCTCCATAGATTAGTTTTATTTATTTTAGTATTTATCTAGTTGAAATCATACAGCTATACATTTTTGTGTTTGCTTATTTTACTCAGCATAACACAGAATTCTCACCATTCATCCATGTTTTTGTGGATGCCAATAATTCTTCCCATTTTATTACTGACAGATATTCCATTATGTGAATATACCATAGTTGTTTTTAAAAAAATCCGTTCTCTTTTGTGTCCCCACTACTCCCTAAGTTGCGCATATTAATGAAAACATATGTCCCTTCTTTTTTTGTGATTGGCTAATCTCACTTAACATAATGTTCTCCAGATCTTTCCATTTTCTTGCAAATGCTGTTATTTTGTTCTTCTTTATTGCTGAGCAGAATTCCATTGTGTGTATTTCCCATAATTTTGTAATCCATTCATCTGTTGATGGACACCTAGGTTGGTTCCATAATTTGTCCACTGTGAATTGTGCTGCTATGAACATGGGTATGCATATATTACTGCAGTTTTCTAGTTTCAATCCCTTTGGTCTGATACCCAATAGTGGTATAGATGGATCATATGGTGGGTCCATTCCCAGTTTTCTGAGGAATCTCCACACTGATCTCCACAGTGGTTGAACTAGTTTGCAATCCCACCAACAGTGTAGAAGAGTCCCAATTTCCCCACATCCTCGCCAACATTTGTTGTTGTTTGACTTCTTAATGCTTGCCATTCTAATTGGGGTCAGATGAAATCTTAGAGTAGTTTTGA
>PVJS01041905.1:0-17751 GCA_004027185.1 Glis glis
AATGACCCACTAGGAAAATTTTTGCTTCCTGTCCCCGCAACCTTATGTTCTGCTGGCCTCCAGATCTTAGTTCCAGAAGCAGGAATGCTTCCACCAGGAGGCACAACAATGATTCCATTAAACTGGAAGTGAGGGTAAGAGAATAGGGAAATACATGGAAGTCTCCAAGGGCTTGATAGGTAGCAAGGTTCTAGTTTCTGAGTAGAAAACAGAAAAGGAGAAGGAAGAGGAGAGAGGAAGGGGAATCAGGTAAAAGAGGTAGGAGAGGAAGAAGAGGAAGAGGAGTGGAGGAGAAACAAGTAGAGAGAGTGGAATGGGAAAAGGAGATGAGGAAGAGAAGGAGAAGAAGGATAAGGAAAGAAAAAATTGAAGGATGAGGATGAATGGGTTTGGGGAAAAAAAGAGTTCGATTTTAGGCATATGATGTCTGTCTGGCACCTGGGGTACCAGAGATGTGGGATTGAGATAAATATTTGTAAATCATCAATGCAGAAGTGATAAGTCAGTCATATGAGTGCATGAAATTTCCCTGGGAAGGAGAGTAGAGTGAGTGAGAAGAAAAATACCAATAAGCCACAGTTGCCCATAGTCATGTGTCCAGAATACTGACATAACTGGAAACTGTTAGTCTCAGGAACTTTTTGAAATAACTTGGGTTATTTAGCGTAAGAAGAAAAAAATCAGGTGACTATCTCATGCATTTTTCTTATGCAATACTTACAACATCTGGTAGAGAACTAAATACAGAGTAAGTGCTAAAAATTATTTATTGGCTGATTCTTAAAATTGATTGCACCTAGGCAGATAACATATTGAAACAGGCTCCTTTCTTTTCTAAAATTGATGGAACTTACAACTACTCATTGATCTTGTAAACTTGAGAAAGTTTTCTTGCATTCCAAATGGAAGGTTGGATTCCCAAAAAAAAAAAACCACAAATTGGAAACCACATATAGAAATGAGTCATCTATTTTTTATTGAATACACATTTTCACGTTAAACATCTTTAATACTTAACATGCATTCCTGCTAGCTTTAGAAATCGAGTATGGTTTATGGATTCAATTTAAAACCTTCCATTGAAAGGAAATGTATTTTTAATTTTCATTTTAATCATTTAAATATTTAAAGATGTTGCCTTGGTTCTAAAAACTTCTTTTAATCATATGGGGTATGTCTACGTAGGAACTTTTGAGATGATGGACATTTTTATTAATAAGCTCTTGCAAAAAATATTACTTTCAACCTGGAAAATGCATTTTCCAACCTTTATTTTGATTTCTGAATTCCATCAAAGGTATAAAGGAGCCCTGTGTTTATGTGATCATGAAGAGTCCCTATTACTACTAGGATAGACAGAATAATTCAAATGCCTTGATGTTTAGCATTCAGTGGATGATAGCATGGATGGGACTTCTGCTCCTCCTTCCTCTCTCCATTGTTGGGCATTTGTCACTCTCAAACATGGTAAAATTAATCTGCAAGAATTCAGCTGGATGTCATTTATCAATTTTCTTTGCTTCTAGACTGGTGAGGAGTCCTGGCTGATGTGCCATGGGCTGCAAACAGACTTGGGTTTGAAATTCGGCTCTTTCATTTATTAGCTTTTCTGAGTTGAGCAGTTTATTTAACTTCCTTGAGATTCAATTTCCTTATCTAAAATCAGGTGTACTCTGCAGGGTCCAGGGGTGGATTAGAAATAATACATGTCTGGCCAGGTGTGGTGGCGCAGTACTTGGGAGGCGGAGACCGAAGGATCCGGGTTCGCGGCCAGCCTCAGCTACTTAGTGAGGCCCTCCGCAACTTCGTGAGACCCAGTTTCAAAATAAAGTATAAAAAATAGGGCCGGGGGTGTAGCTCAGAGGTAGAACACCCCTGGGTTCAATCCCCGGTACCGCCAAAAAAAAAAAAGAAAAGAAATAATACATGTCTGGCTCATAGGAGATCCTTGTCAAATTGTCACTCTTGAAAATGCTTCTGATTTCCTATGATAATGTGAGCTGTGGCACTGTACACTGAAGGGAACTTGGGTTTATCCTTCATATAATCCCTTTCTTTATTTTACATTGTAAAGGCCTATTTTGTGTCTAAGGCCACAGCTCTGTAGCCACCTGGGTACTTACAGTGCAGCTATGTTGGGAATCTCAAAGCAAAAGATGCTGATTTGCCTGTGAACACTGAGCCAGTCAACTGTACTCTGTTCTAAAGTAGACTCACTATTGTTTCCAAGAGAAGATCCTGTGTGGAGAGATATCTTGGGCCACATGTATTGCCTTGGCCTCTTGCCAGCCCCTGGCTACATGAGAAACAGCATGTGCTATTTCTATACTCTGATTAAAGGCCACCCTCAAGGTAGAAGTGAGATGTGTAGGCAGATGGTAGTTTCAAGGGTGCTAGAAAGGCCCTCTGTCACCTTTAAAACTACCCTATCTATTCCATCTATTGCCTTTTACAGTGCCCTGTTACTTTTAAATGGGAAAATAGGCTAGTATCAAAAAGACAAGGTTTATATTTTTCTCTCATATGCAGAAGCTCGGGAGAACATAGGAAACATAAGGGACTTCAGATAAATAAGACCTGACTAGTGGAATGGGATGGGGGGAGGTGTGGAAGAGGAAAAAGAAGATTAAAGAAGGGAACAGTTCAAATAATGCTGTTGCAATATATGAGGGTATTGCTACCAATGTCACAGGTACAGAGAAGGAGGGGAGGGGAGCATGGTAAGATGTGGAAGGAAATACACCAAATATTGTGTGCATGTACATTTGCATCATTTTGAATCTAACTATGATGTATAATTGCAATGCACTAATAAAAGTTTTTTTAAAAAGGGAGCATAGGAATTTTCTTCCTAGTTAGAGAGAGGATGTAAATAGTTCCATTCAGTGAGGAATATAGATTCAATCCCAGGTTATTCTTGGTTTGTCCATTGCTCTTCTAAGGAGATAGATCACTACTCAGAAGAGGTCACTGCCACTACCTTGGCAACATTTATTTTGGTGCAAACCAACTTCAATAGTCTCCTTAACTTGTGACTTGACCCCACTCAGGGAATGAGCAATTGTTAAATGGTCATCACACCTGGCATTGCTAGGGATGATACATTGCTGATCTTATTCAATCCCTACCACACATTCTTCTTGTATAAGGAACATTTTCTGTGTTTTTATATCTAAGAAAACAACATATGAGGTTTTGAGACTTATAGACAATACTGAAAGACAAAGTTAAGATTTAAAGCCACACCTATGTGACTCCAAAGTCTGTGTTCTTTTCATTACCCAATGATGCTATTTGCTTTTAGAAAAAAATTGAGGTTCTCTGCCTGTTCACTACTCCATCCTAACTCAAAATGACTTGCACTTTTGAAAATTGGTCAAGTTAACAGAACATTTCAAAAGTACAATCTTTCTTTATTATATGATTATAAAATTGCTAAAGCATTGGAGTCATTCATCATATATCTACTCTATCACTTACCAGTATCAATATCCATGGAAAATTTAGAAATAAAGCATTAAGAAAGTATCTCAGAAACACAGTGAAATGGAAAGATTCAGACTGTGGGATTAGCTATATATCCATACCAAACATTATCTGTTTGACCATGAACAATTTGCTTATTCTTCTAAGTCTCAAGTCCTTTATATATAAAATGGGGATAGTAATAAATATCTTACATCTTACATGGCTATTATAAGAACTAGACAGGATATAAAATGTAGTGTCACAGAATCTGACACATTGAGACATGCATTGAATGATAAACCTTATTATGTAGGGCTATGTTGTCAACATTATACCTTAAATATGCACATTGTGTATGGATAAATAGTGTTCAAATGATATCCAAAGTATCCTATTTCCCACTAGACTATATGCACCTTGACACAGAGATATGACTGAGTTGGTCACCGCTGTATTCTCAGATCTTAGCACAGACTCCAGCATATAATAGGTAAAGTAATAAATATTGGTTGAATTAAATTAAAGATAAATCATAATTCAGGAGATCTGGGTCCACAACCTAGGACTTTATTAGACAGTCATCATTATTGAAATGTATAAAATAAAATTGGGGGCTAGACAATTCATAGGTTCTAAACATCTCAAAATGCACACATTTGAAAGTTCCTGAAATGCAACTCATTAGGCATTTTTGAATATCAACTAAGGGGCATTAAAGGCAAACAAGAGATATTTAGGGCATCAGGTGAAGCCAATTTTCTTCCCTTTGGTTTTCTCTTTGATAGCAAAAGGAAATATGACTTTTCCGGAGTGAATTTGAGGTCACCACCTATATTAACAGAAAAAAAGACCCTGACTATCTGATGGATGATAACTAAATGCAGATAATATATGCTTCTGAAAGAAATGATCCAAGACGCTGTGAGGGACATTCCGATTCATTAACCATCTCTAATGAGATGTGGAGAGGATAAATGAGCTGGTCAGCACTATTGAGCACAGTACAGATACATGCTTGCCTGATGGGTCTGAGCTAGAGTTTTGCTGACTCAGGAATGAATGAAGATCTACAGAATATTCATACTTATTGTCCTCCCATTATGTTTTGGGCTCCAGAATTTTATTCATGATTTTATTTTTTTTTTAATTTTTCTACAGGTATCATCTTTTCCTTACTGTAAGATATGTTCTTTGAGGTCAGAGATAATATGGTCAATTTTACGTAGCCTTCACAGTTTTACTATAGTCATAATGAGACTGAAAACTTTAAAAATCCTACCTTGTAGAATGTTTCTGATGTTCAAATGACCCTGAAATGTAAAACGGTTAGTTCAATGCATAGGAATTCAGTGAATAAGCTTACTGTTATTATTGTTGATTTTTATTGTTTTTTGTTTTTATTTTTGTTTACTTGTGGTACTGGGCATTGAACCCAGGGGCATTCTACTTCTGAGCTACACTTCCAGCCCTTTTTATTTTGAAACAGTATCTCTCCAAATTACTGCATGCTGGCCTCGAGCCTGTAATTCTCCTGTCTCAGCCTCCCAAGTATTGAGATTACAGGCATGTGTCACAGCACCCTCTTATTATTATTTTAATTATTAACAAGCCAACTAAGTACTGAGGTTTTATCCCCTTCATCTAATCATCTTTCTTAGTTTACTAGAATAGCAGAAATTAGGGAGGCATAAACCTAAATTGAACCAAAAAGCCAACATTTTCATGAATGAGGCTCCATATTTCCCTTACTCCCTAGTACTTTAATCCACAGCAATATCTCAGCTTAAAATAATTTCAGAGTTAAAGCTTTTAGTTTACCTCCTTCACCCTGCAATTTGAATCACTTATATATTTCAGTCTTTCCATAATATTTCTTGATGAGGCCAATGTTTTCTAGTGGATAAAACTCCCCTTCTGGTAGAAGGACCACTTCCCTATCTTATCCCAGCTCTTGGGCAAGGAGACCATGGGATGATCTCCTTATAATCAAGAGATCTTCCCCAAATATCTTACTGAATAGCTTTTCCTCTGTATATTTGAAACTTAGGTGTGTAAAAATAGCTGTCTCAAAAATCCACATATTCAGTTCTGGTATGCTTGAAAATTAATTTTAATTCAACTCTAACTCAACTCTTTTAGAGAATGTGGCAATGCAATTTTGTGAATCTTGTTTGATTTGAAAACATACATATTGAAGCACTTAGAGCTATTGAAAGGAGATGTACATACAAAACAGGTATAAAAACAGACCATATTCAGACACTTTGTTGAAAAAATGCTTATGCAAAAATAAAGAAAAACTATATGGAAAGAATGCTTCTTTTCCATTACTTTTCCTCATTTTATTGTAACTTGATGCTCAAGTTACACACAAAAAAAAATTGGGAACATTTATTTGACATGTAGGTGCTGTCTCTATCACAAAACATTTATTCCTTTATTTCTCCAGTGTTTTTGATACCATGGCAACAGGGTATATCATTGCCTACTCTAGACTCTCACAGGAGGATGCATTACTGGTTTAATATAGAGAGATTCTGTTTAAGGACTGGTCCCATCTCGAGGAAACTGATCTATGTTTCACCCAGACAGTGTTTGTGTTGTAGCAGAACATTCAGCTGTCAAATGCTTTCCCCACCTGTTCCCCTGGTATATGCCATGGAGCAAGGACGTCTTCAACCAGCTCCTCCATGGGGTGAGCATCTGTAAGTGGAAAGGAGAAAGCAGTAAAAGACACGTTGAGCACTAATGGAAAGGTTTCCCATTATAGAACTTTGAATAGGGACTGTGGAGTATAAATGATTCAGCTGAGGTTAACGACCCAAAGCACTGATGCCTTTCAAAGGAAGAGTCCCTTTGGAATAAGTCTGCTCTTGCCCTTCCCCAATGTCACCCTCTGAGTGATTTCTGTTTGTTCTTTTGGCACAGGCTCAAGCTTAATGTGCATCCAGGAAAATGCTATTGAAAAGCAAAACTTAGGGTCTGCCTGGATATTTTGGTGTTTCTGACTTACTTTGGGATAACCCTACAAGTTTCACTTATTGAAATCTTTTTATATAGAGTCTGATATATATTTCCCAGGTTAAGATCTGATAGGATCTTGTTATAAACACTAGTTCTCATCACATAACTGAAGGTACATTTTGGAAGGCTGCAACAACTCATAAATTACTTGCATGGATCCGTTTTCTGGATGCTTCCAGAGCTAAGGTCCCTTTTGCCTACTTAGCCCACAGCAAGCTCTGCTACCAATACTGTTACCTATGACAAGCTTCCAGCTAGCAATAAGGCAAAAACTATTAATGTCACCATGATTTGTGTTTCCTGTATCCAATATTCATTTTGTAGCCTGAAGTTCTAATCAAGTTTGTTTCATTGTAAGGAACAGAAATCTTCAAATACTCCAAATTGTAAAAATAAGAGTGAATTGTCTAAAAACAGTGATCATCAGAAATCACAGCAACTTCAGAGGCAAGTCACCTTCCTCTTCTCTCTCTCCAGGATCACCTGCATTCTCTCTCTAATGGCATCTTTGCTTCTTTCTCTGCTGTCTCCTGTCTAATGTCCTTTACTTATGCATAGTTTTTGCATCCTTATAACTTTTCCCTATAAATGTCTTGCCTTGGTCTTAACTTTACCCCTGGCCACCTTTCTACTTCTCACTCCATCGCTATCCTACATACTTTTGGCCATTCCCTTGTGTATATTTCTGATAAAGACCCTACTTACACTTTTCGTGCCAGGCCCCAGTTTTATAGATAGTTTGTGAATGTCCATCCTTAAGTTAGGTGCCCATCTTTGATTCAGTTGATTGTGGTTGAATGGTGGAACAAAGGTCTTGGGACCCTAGTCACAGTAATTCAGTTATTTTCTGCCATTTGATAGGGATATGGGTGGCTGGTTCCCCTAGAAGGACCAACAGGAAGCATAGAGTAACTCAACCCAGTCTTGAAATACTTATTGTTGTAAATTTGGCCTCTTGAGTTTTATTTTCCTCATTAAGCAGAGTAATGACAATATCCTAGGACTTCTGTACGGATTACAGATATAGAAGAGAAGCATAATATTTTCAATTTTAATCAAGGGTACTTTGAATAGTTATAGTAATAGTACTCTTATAATAATAATTGTATGATTTTAATAGTAATAATTATAGGTATAATGTTGTATATGTATATATACATATATATATATATATATTATTGGTTTTTATTTTGTTTTGTTTTACAGTTCTGGGGATGAAACTAAGCATCTTTCACATGCTAGGTAAGTGTTCTGCCCCTGAGCTATACCCTCAGCCCCAACTGTATTATTTTAGTAGTAAAAATTACAGTATTTGAAATAGGAAGTAGTATGAATAGGAAGAATAGCAAAAATAAAGAATAGCAAAAATAAAAGGTATTTAGTCAGTGGTGAAGTTCTGGCTATAAGGAGAAGCTGTGTCTCTTTTACTTGTTTTCTATTCCTGCTGAAACATAGCTCAAAGGCGTGGCTAGAACCCCAGTTCTTGAGACCAGATCCACAAGAGCCAAGAATAAAACTCAAAATTAAGAGGGAGCCAGAAATAATTGTTGTCTTTTTAATAAGTGAAGGGTCAAGGCATAGTCTGGCTTTAGTCTGGTTGGGTCCAGAAGATGAAACAATGCCATAAGTATGTTCTGCAGAGACCTATCTGTCATCCTTTGATTGAACTTCCCTGTGTATTCATTTCATTTTCTTTTCAGGTAGACCTTCCAGATACAATGGGAAAGATGACTGTTGGCACATCTACTTTTATTCCTAGAGAAATAGTGCCTGCCATTTATCTACCAGGCCAGCAAAACATCCGTGGAAGATTTTCTTCTGGCGGGATGTTGGAAGTGTCCACTAATGTGTCACTGTGTCCAGTAGAGGTAGGGATCAGGTATTCTGGTCTGATCTGGGTCCCTTTTTCGGGTCTGAAAGGGGTTAGATGAGGATCTTGTCCCACCTAAATCACGTGGAGTTGCAATACAAGTGGGCCAGATCCTCACTGGCAGGAAACAAATAGGAACAGGAAAGGAGGAGGTAACTATATCACATGCCTAACAGGTGTTTCTGAGGCTTAGATGAGATGGCTCATACAAAGTGCTGAGCCAAGTAGTTCATAAGTAGATGTGAAATTAACAGTTTCCCTTCCCTCCTTTCCCCATCACATCTTCCATTTTTATATGGTATTTGACCCCAACCACAGTTGTTAAACTTTTGTCTTCCCTGGTATAAATTAGATGACTACTTGGCATTGACTTCAAATATCATATGACAGGGGGTTGTAGCCTCAAAGTGTTATTTTCTCTGGAAATGGGGTGATGCTATAACAAATACCTAAAATGTGACAGTGGCTTTTGGTTAGGGTAGTAGGTGGAGGCTAGACCAATGTTGAGGTGTATGATAAAGACTAAACAGACAGCAGACAGAATGGGGGAAGATTTTTGCCAGCTACTCCTCTGATGGAGAACTAATATCTAGAATATACATAGAACTCAAGAAACTCACCACTAAAAAATCAAATAACCCAATCAAAAATAGGCAAGTGAACTAAATAGACACTTCACAAAAGAAGAAATACAAATGGCCAATAAATATATGAAAAAATGTTCAACATCATTAGCAATTGGAGAGATGCAAATCAAAACTACCCTGAGATTTCACCTAACCCCAATTAGAATGGCAATCATTAAAAAAAAACAAACAACAACAAATGCTGCTGAGGATGTGGAGAAGAAGGAACTCTAATACATGTTGGTGGAATTGCAAATTAGTGCAACCACTTTGGAAAACAGTGTGGAGGATCCTCAGAAGACTGGGAATGACCATACCATATGACCCAGCAATACCACTTTTGGGTATCCACCCAAAAGAATGGAAACCAAACTACTAGACTAATGCATGTGTATCTATGTTTATAGCTGCACAATTCACAATTGCCAAACTATGGAACCAGCCAAGATGTCCATCAACTGATGAATGGATTACAGAACTATGGGATATGTATCCAATGGAATTTTACTCAGTCATAAAGAAGAACAAAATTATGTCATTTGCAGGGAACTGGATGGAATTGGAGAACATTATGCTAAGTGAGATTAGTCAGTCACAAAAAGTGAAAACTCAGATGTTCTCCCTAATATGCAGAAGCTAGGGAGAATATGGAATATAGGAGGGACTCCAGACAAAAAAGAAGAAACCTTAGATGAGTAAAGAAGGTGACCTAACTGAGGGAGATGGGAGGGGGAAAGAAGGAAACACCCTAATGCACATGATGTACATACACAAACTTATCAAAGTCAATCACTGTGCTGAGCATGAGAAGTAGAGAAGAGGGAGGGAGTGGAGTGGGAATTGGGGGAGGGTAAATGAGTGATGTGTACCGTAATCTTCTACCACCTTGAACCTCATCAAGATGTAGGATTACAATGCACCAATAAGTTATTTTCTGGAAGTATCCCATTCAATGGATGGTGTTTTCCGGATTTCATATAGTACTCCTGATACAGAACTGGTTTTGCCTAACCCCTCCTCTGCTCTCCCCCTCGTCTTGTGCAGGCAGTTGGAATGGATTTTTGAAAACCAGAATTTTAATACAACTATCTCACTTGTAAAACAGGCCCTTGGAAGCTGCAACAGAGGGCAATAACCCAAGCTTTTGCTTTGTCTAGTGTGTAAAATACATTTACTGGAGAAGGTGACATATTTTACATTTGAATTGATAATACCAAATTAAGGGGTTTGTCAGGTAGTATGTGAAATCATATTGTATGAAACAATTTTAAAGGACTTTCTTTCTGAGAAAGTTTTATTTTATACTTTCTTCAGTCATTTATGCATTCAGCAAAAGAAAAAAACCCAAACAAAAACAAATGAACAAACAAATAAAATCCCTGAGCACTGCGTAGTGCTCAGGTAGTGTTCTGGGCCCTATTAGAGTCAAGAAATACTAATGAAGAAGATAAAAAGGGTTCCTGTCCTCAACAACCTTCAGTCAGCAGATAAGGAAGACCAACAGATAAGCAATTACAGTGAGGTATTTGGTGTTACTTGGTCATATCATCTTGTACATTCTAATTCTTC
The DNA here is from genome assembly GCA_004027185.1 of Glis glis. NCBI lineage: Eukaryota > Metazoa > Chordata > Mammalia > Rodentia > Gliridae > Glis > Glis glis. The sequence continues at coordinate 10,558 of PVJS01041905.1, forward strand.
TAGAGTCTAAACAGTGCTCTCAAACCTTAAAGTGCTTACAGATAAACTGGGGTCTCTAAATGCGTATTCTGACTCAAAAGACCTGGGGTGGGGCCTGAAAGTGTGCCTCAGAGTGAGTTCCCAGTGATGCCAATGCTGCTTGTCTGTGGACCAGACATAGAGTAGTAAGTCTTTCTCTTTCAGTGACTGTTTTGATTATATTTTATCCTAATGAATTCCCTGATTGATTTTTATAAAGTTTGGTTGAATGAATTAACATGTAGTAATTATCTATGCTATGTCTAGATACTGTTGAGATATACTGAAATATTTAAAAACTATAAAATGCACATAAAAAGATAGTCTCAAATAGTTTTGGTGGTAATTAGATGGCTTGTAGGCAGACAGTTCTTATAGAAGTTCAAAAGTGGGAGTGATCTGTGGACTGGGATGGTCAAAGAAGACTTTATGAGAAGATGGAATCCATATAAAAAGAATGAGCCGCACCTTCACTGAAAGTGGTAGGGAAAGTCGTAATCTGTCTTTCAAGTCTCCTCTACATACAGGACACTGACTGAAAACCTGCAGGAGATAGAAAGACAAAGTAGATTAGATCAGACCTTAAAAAATATAGAAAGGAAGATAAAAGCTTACAAATATAATACAGGGAGAAAATAATAAGCACCTTTAATAGAGGAATATATTTAAATAAATTTTATTAATAAAAATAAATAAATAAATTCCCTCTAAAAATAAAAGACTAAAGCATTTTGAGCAGGATATTCATAGAAATTAGATTTGGAGGATTGTGCTGGAGGGAGTTCAGAGGAACACGGAACATGTTATTGGAAAGATAAGGAAGGAAGAAGCATACATGTTAGGTAGGGACAGAAAACAGCAAAATTCTCTTCTGCAGTCATGGAGAAGCAGAACTTGCAAGTGACAAACCTGGAGATAGAGCTAGGGTGATTTCTGACTTATGAGTTTATCTTGAACTATTAAGCTAAGTTTTCTACAATGAGGTTTTCCTGAATTGCATCTGCACATTTCTGCCTCTAACCTTGGTATGTCTTTTTTAAAAAATTTCATTTAAAAAATTTTCCATTTAGGTTTCTCTTACCTCTCCTCAGGTCTCCTCATCTTTCAAAACCTACCTGAAACATTCCCTCCTTGCCTGATACTCTAGCCTGAATTGTTCTTTCTCTTTTCTGTGTACTTTGTTTCTCAGTAGCTCTGCTGGAGTGATAGTTCAAGTCATCCATGCCGATTACGTTTGTGAGATCAGATCACATGCTTCATTCTCTGTATGTGCCTCTCTTTGAAAAATTTTAGATTGCTTTATAGACATGTAATCACATCCACATATTTAAAGTACATGATTTGACATGTTTTGATATATGCATCCATTTGTGAAATCAACACCATAAAAGTTTATCTATCACCCTCAAAAGTTTCCTTATGTCCTTTTGTAATGGCTCTCTTTTTCACCCTTCTTATCTTTCCTTGCTAGGAAATCAATGACTTTTTTCATCGATTAGTTTGGATTTTCCAGAAATTTCTAATACTGGAGTACAGTATGTACTCTTTATTTCTCTGTCCTTTTTTCCTCACTGTAATTATGTTAAGATTCACCCATTTCATTGTGTGCACTAATAGCCTACTCTTAGTGCTGTACAGTATTCCATTGAATGGACATTCCATTCTTTGTTTATGCATTCACCTGCTAGTGGATATTTAAACTGTTTCTAGTTAGGGGCCATAATAACACTGATATAAATTTTCATGTACAAATATTTGCATGGACCCATACTTTCATTTATTCTGGGTAAATTCTTAGGAGTGGAGTGTCTAGATCACATGGTAGGTGTTATGTTTTAGATTCAGAATGTCCCCTAGAATGCTGTATTGAAAGCATGCCCCCAATGCAAGAATATTCAGAGGTGAAGTCATTGAATTGGGTTCTAATCTTATCAGTGGATGAATTCACTGAAGGATTAATAATTTGAGTGGATTTACTGGAAATGTAGATAGGTGGAGCATGGCTGGGGGAAGCATATCACTGGGAGTGTGGCTTCGGGGACTATATCTGCATCTGGTCTCTCTCTCTCTCTCTCTCTCTCTCTCTCTCTTTCTTCTTCTTCTCCTTCTCCTTCTCCTTCTCCTTCTCCTTCTCCTTCTCCTTCTTCTCCTTCTTCTCCTTCTTCTCCTTCTTCTCCTTCTTCTCCTTCTTCTCCTTCTTCTTCTTCTTCTTCTTCTTCCAACAGCCATTGAGTTAAGCTAAGCTTTTCTCTGCCATGCCATGCCACCATGATGACTGTCTTGGAGTCCACTGGCTATGGACTGTACCTCTGAAACCATAAGCCAGATAAACTTGTCTTCCTCTATGTTGCTAGTGTCAGGTATTTTGATCACAGAGACCAAAAATGAACTAGAACAGCAGGTACATATTTAATTGTTAAGCAAGTGTGAGACTGTTTTCCAAAATGATTATTGCTGTTTTGCATTCCCAACACCAGTGCAGGAGAATTCCATTTTCTCCAAATCCTTGCTAACACTTAGGATGGTCAGTCTTTAATCTTGGCCATTCTAATAGATGTGGAGTAGGATCTCATTGTGGTTTTAAGTTGCATTTCCACAATGACTAATAAAGATGGCATCCATAGATCACCTTTAGGGAAGTATCTATTCAAGTATTTTGCTCATTTTTAAAGGTTGCTTTTTATTGGTTAATATTGAAAGTTATTTATTCCAGACACAGTCTGTTAGCAGATATATGCATTGCAAACATTTTCTTCCAGGCTGTGACCTGTCTCATAACCTTCTTAGTGTCTTTTCAAGAGGGAGTGTTTAATTTTGATGAAGTCTGACTTACCTGCAGATTTCTGGTTTCTCTCTTTGTGCAACTTTCTTTTCTCTGGTGCTGTGTCCTGCAGTTCCTGATGACTTGGTCTTCCCTGGTTCTTACTTTTGCTTCTTTTAATCAGGAGTCTGCTGAGCTCTACCTTGCTCCCCTCTCCTTGCCCTGTGGTCTGGAAACCATCTCCACAGAGTTATGCTCAGGCAGCAGTAGGGATCACCTTTTTTCCCCCTCCCCCTCTCCCTCTGTCTTTCATCACCTTATGGCCCATGTCCAAAAACCTACTGCTTCATGTATTATTTTGGTCTTCTGATTGTGCCAGGCAAGAAGGTAAATGCAGCCCATGTGGCTCCATCCTAGTCAGAAGAAGTTCTCAATCATAAACTTCCCAAAGGTAGAGAATAAATCTTTCATTATCTATGTTATTGACCATACACAGTAAAATATCTGGTACGTGGTAAATGTTCAAAATAAATGTTTGTTTAGTAGATGAAATTTGCTTAAAAAGTGAAAACTGAAATAAATCTGTCTCAGCTTGTTTTTGTATCTATAGCATCTTTCTTTTAAAAGACGAGTGCGATGAAATAAAAATTCAGTTTAGTTCAAAGCCCAGAGTAGTTGGAATTGAGTTAACCCAACCTTTGGAAATGCACCCTGAAGGCAAATTTTTATAGCTGCAGGGCATTTTAGTTTTGTTCTGTAATGAATGAATAAATATTATTGTTTTGCATACTACAATTGACAACAAACTTAACAGACTTCATGCGAGGTTGTATAGTGATAAAAATATTTCGTATAAATCTGAATACTTTTTAATTCTATCAGAAGTCTTCTCTAATTTAGCTGTTCACTGTGAAAAATACAAGAGTTTAAATTTTTTGCTTTGGAAATTTCATAAAGATTCTACCACATTGACCTACTTACTGAATTGAATTAGCTTATTGTCATGAGACATGTTTAAGATTCTGGAGACCATATTCTGTACCAAATTTTAAAGTTTTACTGTTAGAAGTAAGGGTAGGAGCTCTAACTCTGATTTTTCTTTCTGCAAAATTTTTGGAAAGGATAGGATAAAGTATAAGGCAATACTTAAACTACATGTTGAATTTCAGGTAAGTTTGTTCAAGAAATGGCATGTATTTAAAATTTTAGTGTTCTTTAAAAAGATCTAGTATATAGTTGGTATACAAAATTGATAGCAGTATTTATTATTATTATCATTATTATTATTATCATGATCATTACTACTGTTATTAGTTATACTGACTTAAGTATAGTAAGTCTTCTAAACTGTCAGTACATTTTCCACTCACTATGCTGTGACAGGGCTGGATACCAGTACTTTAAGTGCTAGAACTCTGAAAAGTGCTTGCACTCTGTTCTTAAAAGTCATTAAGTCCTCTGTTCATCTCATCTCTCACCTCAGGGCCCTCACCCAACCATTCCCTGTGTCTTAAAAGTCTATTCTCTTCTCCTGGCAGACTCCTATGCCTCCTTCAGCTCTTAGTTGTCTAGAGGGTACTCAAACCATCAAGCCGAGGTCAGGTTCCTTTATTCATACACTCAAAGAATCATGCTACTTACATTAATTTATACCAATAGATTAATTAATGCAACCATCTGATTGACACCTGACTTTACTAAATTACAAGCTCCATGAAAGGACAGTCTGATTTTTGCACACCACAGTGAGAAGCACACAGTAGGTCATCCTTAAATATTTATTGACGTGAAATAAATCAAGATGAATGGTAAAAAACTTTATGATGTCATTCCACACCTCCCAAAAGCTTGTTGCACAAGCAACAAGCAGACATACTTATCAGTTATTTTTTGGTAGCTAATGTGGGGGGACTTGCTGAGGAAGGTTTGCTTTTCAAGCCAGCTTTGTAGCTGAAGATGGGCTGCAGTTGGCGGCTCATTTAGAGCTTCTCCTCTGAAAATCTTCCTTTTTTAAATTCTTTGATACCTTTGTTTTGTTATTCCTTCACTGTTGGCATCTCTTTTCTCTTTGCAGCTTGGGGATGTGTTTGGCTCAGTGACCTGCTGGATGGCCACTGGAACTAGTTTCTGTCCCTTGGGACAGATTCAGGCTGTTCTTTGGATGGCTGGCTACATCTCAGCCTCTCTCCCCTGCTCACTGCCTCTCACTGGCTAGGCTGAGCACTAAAGCCAACTTCCAGGGTCCCGTGTGTTTTAAGCTTCTAATGGAAGACATTGGGGTTGTAGTTAAAATTCCTCATATGCACTCACATTTTAATGATACAGCATAGATTAATACCTTTAGAAAAATAACCTTGTACATGATACTATAAGTAACATGTACATTTGGAAATGTCTTGACTGCCATTGTCATCATAATGATAACATTTTGTCACAATATCATATAGAATAAGATTTTTGTCATTTTAAATTTCAGAAGCTGTAAGCATTTTGAAATACGTGTCCAATTCACTTTAGCATATCTCTCAGTCCTCTAAGTTTGTTCATTGTATGCCTCATGTTGAAGACCTTGGAGAGCAGATTCCAAATCCAGTTATTATTTTTGTTTAAATGCGTTAGGGTAGGAGATCTTAAATTTGATTGAAAGTCATTTTTTATTGGTGCATTGTAGTTATACATTGTAGTGAAACTCAAAGTGATACATGCATATATGCACACAACATTTCTTGGTGTGTTTCCCTCTATATCCTATCCCCCGTCTCTCCACATACATGCCAGTGTAATTGGTGGTGATACATTCATATGTGAATATAATTGAATGTCATTTTTATAATTTATTTAGGATGAGATTGAGTGGAGCAGAGTAGGTTTTAAATGAGGTGAGGCTAGTCCAAAAATTTAAAAAATGCTCATAAAATTGACTTGTATTGGACAACAGAAGTCAGTGAATTACATGCACTTTCTTGTGCTTGTACCTTAATATTCATTTAGAGACAATTACTTTAACTCTTGCTCTGAGTCAAACGTGGTACTAGATGCTTAGAGTTAAGTAGGTGAAAAAACACTATCATTTTTAGGGGGTGCTTTGTAGGGGATGGGTTCTATGGGGTAGAGAGAGCAAGACAAAGTTGAATCTCTTATGACATTGAAAAATTTCATAAGCCTCCATCTGCCCTACCAGAACAGGATTATGAATTTTTGATCCAGAGTAGGACATTTGTGCAAATAAAGAGTTAAGGCATTGTATGTTAAGTTCTCCAAATGGCATATTCCCAATATTCCCTTTGTGTGAAGGGTAAAGGAGACCTTGAATCTTTCTTAGAGAAGGGACATCACTGAGGAAGGGGAGCCAATCTGCTTGTGCTGCTCTGTGAAGGGAACAGTCACCTCTTCTATCCTTGTCTTCTCTTTAGTCCCTGGAGAAAAGAACTTCCACAGAGACAATGGTCCCATCAGGGTAGTTCTAAGGACTGATAGTCCTTTCCTCTCCCCATTTTCTGCTGCCATCCCATGGTAGAGGCCACTCATTCTTACTCATGACATGGTGAGTGCCTGATTCATTAGACCATGCTTGCTTGTAGGTGGAAACAATGTGCTCCAAATGCAGAGAAAAAAGGCTGTACCTGTGCCTTCCTAGTTCATGGATGATTGCTTAGGCAATGGGGTCCTTTTTGCATCCTGCCTCTGTGCAGTGAGCACCACTCAGCTAGGACTCAGGGCCTGAGATCAAGAGGCAGAGTAGGAGCCTTCTGTTATCCTGTAGCCTTTGTTTTGATGGCCACTGGGGCTGAGAAGTAGGCTTTCCATGATCCAGGGAGAAGGCCGAGTAATTGTAGGTAGCAGTGGAGTACTTAATAGTACACTTACTCGGCAGACCCAGTGCACATCTACATTTGAAGTTAGAAGTAAGAGGCTCCTTAATTTAATCATTACCATAGTTCCTTGGGTAAATCTGACACTTTGGTGCTCATTCAGTTGTGTATATTCAATTGATGGCTGCCCAAATGGGGAGGATGTAGGAAGGGACGAGTGACTGGAATCCTAAGCATTTAATAATTGCTTTCTTTCTGAAAATTTGTCAATTATTTCCCAATGTCCCAAGTATAAAATCATAACTTAAATATAGCATTTAAAGTCCTTTCAGATCTGGGCCCTACTTAGCTCCTCATCCATTGGCCATATCCTCTATTCAGTAATTCAGACGTCCTCATGTGCCTGATGTTTGTGACTTTATAATTATACTGACTTAGGTTTCTCTGTCTAGAATATTTTCTATTCTTTATCCTTGTCCCATAATGCTCTTTCTTTTTTTTTTTTTGCGGTACCGGGGATTGAACCCAGGGGCATTCTACCTCCGCGCTACACCCCCGGTCCTATTTTTTATACTTTATTTTGAAACCAGGTCTCACGAAGTT
>PVJS01041906.1:0-17750 GCA_004027185.1 Glis glis
GACTCGGTGCAGCGGGCGGCGGACTCGGTGCAGCGGGCGGCGGACTCGGTGCGGCGGCGGCTGCGCGGCGGGCGCGGCGGCCCGGGGCCACGGGGTTACGTAAGGAGCCGGGCGGGCGGTGCCCGAGCGGCCGCCGGTCCGGCCCACCCCGCCCCGCGCTGGCGGCGGCGGCGGCGGCGGCAGTGGCCTGGCAGCCCGGCATGGAGCGGCGCCGGGGCTGAGGCGCGGGCCGTGGGAGCGGCGGCCGGAGCAGCGCGGAGATGGGGTGAGTGCGGCCCCCGCGAGCCGGGCCGTCCCCGCCGACGCCCGCCCTCCTGCGGGCCCGGGCCGGGACGCTGGGCCGCCCGGCCACCAACTCCGGGCCTGCGGCCGCCAGTGCGGGGACCGCCGGCGCCCCCCGAGACCGGCGCCCCCGGCAGAATGGAAAGCGAAGTTTTCCTGGAAAGGGAGCGCGCCTTCATGGTCCCCAGCCCGGGGCCAGGGGACGCGAGCCGGCCGCGAGGTGGCCGAGGCTGGCGGGAGGCTGTGCGGACCCAGGGCGGCTTCAGCCCGGGAAGCTGCGGAGCAGAGATGCTCAGGAGGGAAGTTGAAGTACAGTCGAAGTGACTGATGCTTGTGCGTGTAGAAAGTAATTTAAAAAGCAGGATTGATTTCTCCTCTCTCGGAGCAGTAGGCGCCATGAGTCAGGGAGCCACTGTGCTAGTAACAAGGTAACCCCTCACATCTGCTCACCGGTGTGAGCACGTTGACGGTGTCTTCATATTCAGGAATGGCTGTTGTGTCCATTTTATAGATGAGGAAACTGAGGCCCGGAGTAGTTTGGTGTCATTTTCCCAGGTTGCGCAGCCCTTGAACATTTGGAGGAGGGGGGCACTTAGTGAGTGGTCGTGGGCAGAGGCAAGTCCCCGCCTGACAGTGGGACTGGGGATAGGTAAATGAACTGGAGTCCTGAAACTCTGTGTTCCCTGCCACTGAGCCCAGAGTTCTTCAAACAGCCGGTCACAGCACCCGGAGACTTGTGCTTGGTGGGTCTGGAGATCTTGCTTTTGGGATGGATGGGGCGTGGGATGGCAAGGGTGCAGTGGAAAGGGGCAACATTGTCCTGGTGGCCTGACCCACCCGCCATGGCTCAGTAGCTTTACTGTGCCTTACTCCAGGTAAGAATCAGGAGTCATTTTACTTGGTGATCTTTATTCGTGGGGGCTGCAGAGTGTTTGGAGGGGGCACAGGCAGGCCAAGAGGAATTTCGAGGAAGGGAGGTATGAGAGCCATGGACCAACATGACAGGGGTGTGGAGGAGTGTGGGGGGAATATGCTTAGGACATCGGTGTCCACCTGAGAGACTTCACCTGTACACGCAGCTGTGGGTGATTTTACCAGAGGCACCCTAGCTGGGAGGCAGTTTTTCTGTAACATTTCCAGTGATTCCACAGCTGAGTATAAAAGAGCTGATCTTTGAGCAGTGGGAAGCTTTGAGGTTCTCAGATTTCATACTTATACTTTAAAAAAATGTTTGGGAAGAAGGAGTTGGCAAATGTAGGACTCAAGATGGAAGATAAAAGGGATCTGTTAATTTTAACACACTCTCTCTCTGCAACCCCCTCCCCCAACACAAAACCAACCCAGCACACTTATGTGATAAAAAAATATTGAAGCTGTGGTTGAGCTCAAATAGTTCTCTGGAAATGAAAAAGTTTACTCATAAAATCTTAAAGAAAATGTCAGAAAATAATTTTTATTTGTGGAAAAGCATGGGGAAGTAGCTTGGGGATTTAGCTCAAACACAGAACACGTCTTTCATTAATTTAATATCATCCAATAAATGTGTATTACTCATTTCTTGTAGGTAAGGGCTGGTTTGTAACTCCTACCTACCTCTACCATTTTTAATATATCTACTTCTTCTATAATTTATGTGACTGTACAAACCATAGTGGTAAATTGAGATGGAGCTAAGAGCTGGATAAGCAGTTTAGACTGAGGAGGTGGAGGGAGCCATTTTAACCAAAAATAGAACCAGTGTCATCCTTTCTAAGTATTGTGTAGGATGGAGGGGGAGAATCATGGAAGGACAGCCAGTAGTAAACCTTGCTGTGGTCCTCCAGCTTTGTCATGGCTCTCCTGTGTAGGCACAACCAAAACTTAAGAAAATAAATAAAGAAACTGTCTGAGTTTACCTCTCCTCACTTAAAATGCCTTCTCCTTTAGATGTTCACTGTCTTTTCCCACTTCTTTTCTGTGAAGTGTTCTGCATTGTGTGTGGTCTCTCCAGTGAGTTTGTGCTGTGACTCCCCAAGGCAATGATTTCATACCTGCTCCCCTTTCCAGACCTCTCTCCCTCTTCTCTTACACACTCCTTGCCTCCCGTTTCAAAATAGCAACCACAGACCGAGGAAAATCTTCACCTTCCTCCCATGCTTACTCTAGCCGGTAGCTGCCATTATTTCATCCTTCCCTCCAGTCTGCTGGACGGCCAGTCCCTCCTGCTGTCCTAGCAGTGGCCCACTCTTCCTGGCGTAGCCTCTGTCCATCCCCCTCGTCTTTTCAGAGGACGTCTTCCTTCCTAACTTCTTCTTTCTCCAGGGTCTTTTCCATCAATTTAGCAGCATGCTGTAGTTCGGCACTGTCCAATAGAACTTTCTAGACAGTGTTGGAAATGTTCTGTATCAGCATGGTTTAGTATCACAGCCACCATCCATGTGAAGCGACTGGGCACTGAAATGTGGCTAGTGTGATCGAGGATCTGAATTTTAAATTTAATTTAAATGTAAATAGCCAGCCGGGCATGGTGGCACACGCTTGTAATCCCAGTACTTGGGAGGGTGAGACCGGAGGATCCGGGTTCGTGGCCAGCCTCAGCTACTTAGTGAGGCCCTCCACAACTTAGTGAGATGCTGTTTCAAAATAAAGAATAAAACATAGGGCTGGGGGTGTAGCTCAGAGGTAGAATGCCCCTGGGTTCAATCCCCAGTACTGCAAAAAAAAAAAAAAAAAAAGTAAATAGCCACATTTAGCTAGTGCTTGCCATATTGGACAACATAGCTTTAGCCTGCCTCCCTCCCTCCCTTCCTTCTTTTTTCCTTCTTTCTTTCTTTATTTCTTTCTTTTTCTTTCTTTTCTCTCTCTCTCTCTCTCTCTCTCTCTCTTTCTTTCGTATGGGGATTGAACCCAGGGACTTTCTACCTCCAAGATACACCTCCAGCTCCATTTCATTTTTTATTTTTTGGTCCTGGGGATTGAACCCAGGGGCATTCTACCTCTGAGCTATACTCCTAGCCCTATTTTTATTTTTATTTCAAAACAGGGTCTCACTAGGCTGATGAGAATCTCACTACTTGCTGAGGCTATCCTTGAACCTGTGATCTTCCTGTCTCAGCCTCCCAAGTACTGGGTTTACAAGCGTGCACCACCATGCCTGGTTTATTTTTTATTTTGAAACAGGGTTTCACTAAGTTGTGGAGGGCCTTGCTAAGTTGCTGAGGCTGTCCACGAACCCAGATCCTCCTATCTCCGCCTCCCAAGTACTGGGATTACAGGTGTGCGTCACCACCCGGCTTAGCCTCTCCCATCTTGAAAAGGAGCTCTCCATCCATCCACATCCCTCTCCTGCTTCTGCTCTACTTCTTTGTTCCCCTTCTCCTGAAGACACTTCAAAATATATGTCTAAACCACCATCTCCATTCATTTTCTTTTTTTTTTTGCGGTACCGGGGATTGAACACAGGGGCATTCTACCTCCGCGCTACACCCCCAGCCCTATTTTTTATACTTTATTTTGAAACCGGGTCTCACAAAGTTGCGGAGGGCCTCACTAAGTAGCTGAGGCTGGCTGCAAACCCGGATCCTCTGGTCTCCGCCTCCCAAGTACTGGGATTACAAGTGTGCGCCACCACGCCTGGCTTCCATTCACTTTCTCCTCCTACCCTTTGTTTGCCCTCCACACTCTACAGTCTGGCTTCTGCCTTCACCTGTGCATCCAAACTGCCACATCTCTGTCCTCATCTTACTCCACCTTTCAGTGGCATTCCTCACAAATGGCCACTCCCTTCTTCTTGAAGCCACTCCCCTCTCAGCTCCTCTGGCATCACATTGCCTGGCTTCCCTCTTACTGTCCTAATGGTTCCTTTTCAGTCTCCCTACTGGGTGCTCCTTCATCCCCAATGGCGGGGTTGCTTAGGGACTGGTCCTGGTTCCCCTTCTCTGTCAATACTCCCTAGGTAGTGTTATTCCATCTCTAACTTATTCCCCTGACTCCCCATGATTTTAAATACTATCCATGTGCTGATGACCTTTGTGTATTTATTTCCAGCACAGACCTTTCTTGGGTCTCATGTTCATACATGGAACTTTTGGTAATTTTTTTTTTTTGTGGTACCGGGGATTGAACCCAGGGGCATTCTACCTTTGGGCTACACCCTCAGCCCTATTTTTTATTCTTTTGAAACAGGGTCTCACAAAGTTGCAGAGAGCCTCACTAAGTAGCTGAGGCTGGCCGCGAACCCAGATCCTCCTGTCTCAGCTTCCCAAGTGCTGGGATTACAAGCGTGCACCACCACGCCTGGCCTTTTGGTAATTTTTGCAGGTCCCACCTTCCCTCTCTCTTCCCCATCTCAACTAGTGGCCCCACCACCCACTCATTAGCTAAGAGTCATCATTGATTCCTCTTCTGTACCTCCTGCATCCAGGCTCAGTTGGTCCCATGGGTCCTACTTCCAGGATATATCTGGAGTGCTCACCTCTGCCCATAATCACAGATCCCACTCCCGTCTGACCATCATCATCATCTTCCTGGACAGACTTCCTAGCCCACTCCCCAGCTTCCACTTTGGATTGTCCCCAGTCCATTCTGCCCAGAGGAGACAGAGTTACTGGCTTTTATAACTGGGTATCAGAACATTTTACTCTCCTTAGATACCCTTCAGCAGACATGGCACTGGCCCCTGCCTCACCTGCAGCTTCCCCAGACACTCGGCCTGTGTCCCTCACTGCATTCTGCTAACTCTTGGCCTCCTTTCCTTTTCCAGCCCTGCTGGGGGCCCTTGAACGTGCTGTTTCCTCTGCCTGGATCTGCAGATACCTTCTCCTCTTTCAGATTTTTGTGTCAGAGTCTGCTACTCAGCCTTTCCGACGACCCCACCTAGAACACGCTTTCCTGGAACTCTCTAACAAAGCCATGCCTTTGTATCTTGTTGCTTGCCACAGCACGCAGTAATCATCTGGGCCTTGTTTACTTGTTTATAATTCCACGAAGAGAGGGTCTTGCCCTTTTCACCATAGTATCCCAACACCTAGCGCAGTACCTGGCACCTAGGAGACCCTCAGTAAATAGCTTTTGATTGAGTCAGTGCTTGACTGTGCTGGGCAGCCTGGCTTGGATGCTGGCCTGGCAGTTGTAGTAGCTTTCAGATTCCCTTTTATGTAGCTTGCTTTGCTTGATTGGCAGCTCTAAGGGCCAAGAAAGATCACATTTGGACACAGTTTTCTTTTAATGCTAAAGCAAGCCATTTAACTTTTATTTTGATATGGGTTAATTTGGGGGCTGTCTGCTGTCATCCAGGTATTGGGGTTGTAAATTATCTTTTTTTTCCCCCTGTACTGGGGATTGAACTCAGAGGCATTCTACCTCTGAGCTACACCCCCAGCCCTAATTTTTAGTCTTTATTTTGAAACAGGGTCTCACTAAATTGAGGAGGGCCTCACTAAGTAGCTGAGGCTCGCCACGAACCTGGATCCTCCTGTCTCAGCCCCTCAAATCCTGGGATTACAAGCATGCGCCACCATGCCCGGCCATAAATTATCTTTTTATCCTCCTTCAGAAGGTCAACAGAGCTGCGCGTGGTGGCGCATGCTTGTAATCCCAATACTTGGGAGGCTGAGACAGGAGGATCCGGGTTCGCGGCCAGCCTCAGCTAGTTAGTGAGGCCCTCCGCAACTTTGTGAGACCCAGTTTCAAAATAAAGGATAAAAAATAGGGCCGGGGGTGTAGTTTGGAGGTAGAATGCCCCTGGGTTCAATCCCCAGTACCACCAAAAAAAAAAAAAAAAGAAGGCCAACAAACAGAGCTGAGTGTGGTGACACATGCTTGTAATCCCAGTACTCAGGAGACTGAAACAGGAGGATCACAGGTTCGCAGCCAGCCTCAGCAACTTAGCAAGACCCTGTTTAAAAATAAAAAAAATAAAATAGGACTGGAGGTGTAGCTTAAAGGTAGAATGCCCCTGGGTTAAAAAAAAAAAAGACCAACACAAAGCCGTTTTGTTTGCTATTGTGACTTTTAGCTAATTTTGTCAGTGTTTACAAACCAGACCTACTGTATTACCATTTGGCTTCATTTTACACTATTTATTTTGTTCAGCCAAGATTATCTCAGAGTATATGAATGCCACAATCTTGGTTATCTAACACCTCCGGCTGCCTTTCAGTAATCTATACTGATTAACTTTCTTTTGTGTTCATTCCTTCTTTAATTTTCCATTCCTTCTGAATCACCGAACTATATAGTTCCTTTAAATTATAGGGCTTTTCTTTGGGGTTTGAGTCAACTAAAATGATGTCATTTTTCAGATATATTGAGGTTAACTTGTCTTTTCATGGTCCAGTTGTGGTTTTTTTTTTTTTTTGTGATACTAGGGATTGAACCCAGAGGCATTCTACCGCTGAGCTACACCCACAGCCCTATTTTTTCCCCCACAGCCCTGTTTTATTTTTTATTTTGAAGCAGGGTCTCACTAAGTTGCTGAGGCTGACTGAACCTGTAATCCTCCTATCTCAGCCTCCCAAGTATTGGGATTACAGGCATGTACCACCACACCCAGATTTATTTTTTATTTTAAAACAGGGTCTCACTAAGTTGTAGAGGGTCTCGATAAGTTGCCGAGGCTGGCCTCGAACTTGTGATCCTTCTGTCTTAGCCTCCCAAGTACTGTGCCACCACGCCTGGCTCAGTTGTAGGTTTTTTAAACTTCACTAACGTTCATTCAATCCCTTCATCTGTTAGGCAAGCATCAAGTGCTGTTGGGGATCCAGGGATGAGCCCATCTACTAGTTAGGTCCTATCTCTGTGGAGTTTATATCTTGAAAAGGGAGATAAACCATATATACAAGTACTAGCTTTATGTTTAAATGTAGTGAGTTTAAACAAAACATTACAATTCATAAGGTGTAAGAGGTGGTGGTAGGGTGCCCTCTCTTTGGGGAGTTTAGGAGAGATACCCCTGGACACTATGGGGAGGAGCTGAAGTTCTGTTGACATTTAGGATCACTCTCATTCATTAAGATAACCATCTCTCTTGGTGTCTGAATTGGAAAAATACACAGAATTTGGAAGGGAGTAGGCACTACTCCCTTATTGAATGAATAAGTGAATAGGTGTGAACAAATACTCTTTGGCTTGTTTTTTTGTTTTGCTTGTAAAATACAGTTTACTTGGTTATCGTTAAGAATAAGTAAGCAGGCTAGAGGGTGATCAGGCAGAATGGATTTTAGATAACCTCAAGGAGGCCGGGCATGGTGGCGCACATTTGTAATCCCAGTAATTGGGAGGCGGAGACCGGAGGATCCCGGTTTGCGGCCAGCCTCAGCTACTTAGTGAGGCCCTCCACAACTTCGTGAGACCTGGTTTCAAAATAAAGTATAAAAAATAGGGCCGGGGGTGTAGCTCGGAGGTAAAATACCCCTAGGTTCAATCTCTGGTACTGAAAAAAAAAGATAAAAGGAGAAGGAGGCATTAAAGACCTGAGGGAGAAGAGTGAGCCACAATAGGTATTTGAGGGAAGAGTGTTCCTGGCAGTGTGACAGTGAGTGCAGGGGCGCTGAGGCAGTAGCGTGCTTGGCATGTTAAGGAACAGTAAGGAGGGAGAGTGGGGGGAGGAGGCAAGGAGGTCGCAGTGGTCAGACCATGTCTTTGGGTTGACTTTTACTTTGGGCCATGTCATCATTCTTATTGGAAACAGCTCTACAACTTCTGGCCTTGAAGGATATTAGGATAGAGTCAAGGGCACATTTGCTCCTTGCAACATGGTCCCTTGCAGGAGGACGCTGAGCAGAGCAGGTGGTTTGCTTTTTCTAATGGCCTAAATGATTTCTGTAAATTATTAAGTTTCTTTTCGGTAATGCCTCCTTAAGAACTTAGAGTCACATGTGAGGTTACCCTTCGTCCATTGATCTGAGCTCATTCATTACTTCTAGCTCAGTTCTGTGGCTCTACCCTTGTGTTGCCTTATATCTTTTTTCATGTATCACTTTTTTTAAGCAAAATGAAAATAGCTTTTCTTTTCTTCTAATTATAAAAAACATTACATGTTCATAAAAAAAGTATAAAGAAGGAAGTGAAAATTACTTGTCTTCCCACATCTTAGGGATAACCTCAGTCAGCATTCGGGCATCTATCTTTGCAGATTTTTTTCCCATGTATATATGACTCTGTGTGTCTAAATGTATGTCTATGTAGAGCACATATATTTTTTAACAAAGTGAAATCATCTTATACATCTGTTTTGTAACATAAATTTTCAACTTAATGTATCTTGAGTAGACATCTTTCCACACCAATAACTATAAAAATACATCATCATTTAAGTCTGCACTTATTTCTAATTTGTCATTTTGCTAGATTTTCTATATCTTTGTAAACCTGGTTAAATCCTTTCTAGAACAAGGCAGGATATGTTTTTTTAAGGCATTTTGACAATTCTTTAAAGCAATTGTTCGCTTTAAATGAATTACTGAAAGAAAGAAATGGCAGCAGAAACCAGGACCACAATTAGCATTGGGTAGTTTGCTCTGCCTGTGTGATTTTGGGTGAGTCACTGTTCCTCAGTGAATCTTGTTAAGAACATCAAGGATGCATCGTTGTTGCTAAGGGTGGCTGTTGGACTGAGACCCAGCTACTCAAATTGTCTCTCCTTGTTTGGAAGTATCAGGGCAGATTAATTCTGCCTTCAGACTCAGAGGAGAAGGTTCTTTGCAAACAGAGCACCCATGCCCCCAGTCGGAAGACCTCTGGTGTGTCAAGGGCTCTGTGTTGGGTGTATCACACCCTTTCCTTCAAAGAGAATTTCCTTGGTGAGAGGATTGACAGGGACATACACACAGGTAGGACATTACATTTCTTGTTATAAACATTATATTGTTTTAGTTGTAAGACAATTTTTTTTTTGCAGTACCGGGGATTGAACCCAGGGGCATTCTACCTCCGCGCTACTCCCCCGGCCCTATTTTTTTTATATTTTATTTTGAAACTGGGTCTCACGAAGTTGCATAGGGCCTCACTAGGTAGAGAGAGAGAGAGACAGGGAGAGAGAGAGAGAGAGAGAGAGCAAGTGAGCTGAGGCTGGCTGCGAACCCAGATCCTCTGGCCTCTGCCTCCCAAAGTACTGGGATTACAAGCATGCGCCACCACGCCCGGCCTGTAAGACAAATTTTTAAAAGTTAACAGTGAACCCTAGGTAAAGTCAGTGAGTGTCACCTAGCCTGCGTAGGCATCCACAGCCTTTGGGAAAGGACTTCCTTGGGTGCATGGGGTGGGGGAGGGGGCTCCTTTTCCATTTGACAAGAAAAACTTCCTTCATCTTTGTCAAATGTGAAGCAAACAGCAAATAGCATATTTACAATAGACCAAAGGGATTTTTTTTTTCAGAACATCAGAACTCTGACATACCAACTTCTGGCCTTATAGATTTTGAAGAGTTAAAACTTGCTTTTTGTCCCATTTGAAAATAAATTGAACCAGGTGTAGTGGCATACATCTGTAATCTCAGTACTTGGGAGGCTGAGACAGGAGGATTGCAGGTTCAAGGACAGCCTCAGCAACTTAGTGAGACCCTGTTTCAAAGCAAAACAAAACAATGAAATAAAAAGAGTTGGGGGTGTAGCTCCGGAGATAGAATGCCCCTGGGTTCGAGCTCCAGTACAAAAAACAGAAAGCATCATGAGGGGAGCTGGGGCAAAAAGCGCCCAATTTGCCTTGGTTTTATGCCCTGGTCTCAGAAGCGCTGCTTGTTACGTGTCTGCCTTTTCTAGGTATTGTGCGTGTAGGCTGGCCCCCTGTCGTATTTATAGGTTTGGAGGTGAGAGTTGGCATCGGGGACCAGTTTCCTAGCGGGGCGTTCTGTGTGGGAAGAGCGGCAGGATGGAAGCTCTCTGAATGCATGATGAAGGCTCCAGTCATGCCAACGAGGTGCTGTTAATCATATGGGATCATTCTGGTGGAAATTATTTAAATTATATTTCAAATTAGCTTGTTAGAATAAAAATACACTTGTGGGGAACACATTTAGACATTTGTCAAAGACTAGAGAGATTTAAAAAAAAACATTTTTTTATTCACAAGCCTGGTTGATAGGCTTATTATTACTATTCCTCTGAGGCATTAGGGAGCATGGACTTTCTACCTCTGTGCAGACAAGCTTAGGATGAGGCACTACCCTCAGCCCAAGCAGTTAGCCCGAGAGCTGGGCATTAAAAGCCCTTCGGTACACAGGCACCTGCTACCCAAAGGAGGACCAAAGTGAGGCCGGCTCCCAGCTGTGCAGGGAGTTCTAGCAGTCCCTTTCTTCACCCTGCCTGAGGAAATGTTTATCCAGATCATCCATGAGGGTGGACCAAGCCCAGTCTGCCCTTTGATATCCTTCAGCTCCGGGGGCATCCTGTCTGTGGGCTGTGGGGTCAGGGATGTCCACAGGGACCTAATTAGTGAGGAATATTGCAGACCCCACTGCCTGTGCATTGGATCCCTTTTGGGATCTTTAATTGGGAAAGCTTTTAATTGGAGTTGTTCAGATCAATGGGGAAAAATTGTTTTGGCTTCTTTTGTCTCAGGGGAGGAGGGTGACGGAAAAGGTCCTCATGGGGAAAAGGAATGGAACCTTCTCCATAGGGCAGGAGAAGCAGCTCCCAGTGGAGCAGCACTGAGGCATGTTTCAGCTCACCTGGGATGAGGAAGCGCTTTCTAACTCCAAGTGGACGGAGGATGGATTTGACTGTTTCACCCAGTGGTGAGTTCATTGTCATGGAGGGCCATCCGTCAGGCGGGCTGGGAGGGATGGTTGAGTACAAACAGGTCAAACCTCAGACCCCTGGCTATCTGTGTAAGCTTGAGTAGTCATTTTATTTCTCTTAAGAAGCTTCACTATCAGCTGGGTGTGGTAGTACATGCTTGTAATCCCAGTACTCAGGAGGCTGAGACAGGAGGATCGCAGGTTCAAGGACAGCCTCAGCAAGTAGTGAGACTCTCATCAACCTAGGGAGACCCTATTTCTTTTCTTTTTTTTTTTTTGTAGTACTGGGGATTGAACTCAGGGGCATTCTACAGGGTCTCGCTAAGTTGCAGATGACCTCATGAAGTTGCTGAGGCTGGCCATGAACCTGCGCTCCTCCTGTCTCAGCCTCCCAAGTACTGGGATTACAAGCGTGAGCCACCACGTGCGGCTGGGAGACCCTATTTCAAAATAAAAAATAAAATAGGGCTGAGGTGTAACTCAAAGGTAGAATTCCCCTGGGTTCAATCCCCTGTACCCACCCCCCACACACAAAAGAAGCATCACTGTCATGTGTGTGTGCACGTGTGTATGTGTGTGAGGGGGTTGCTGGGGATAGAACCCAGAGTTTCATGTATCCTAAGTAAGCACTGTACCACTGAGCTATATTCCTAGCTCAACACCATTGTCTTTATCTGTTAAATGATTGAGACGATTAAATGTGTGTAAAGCATTAGCACAATGCCACACATAAGCACTCACCATCACCACTACCACCACCATCATCTTTGTTTCTTCTTTGGGTGGGCAGTTGGCTGATGGTCCTTGGGTACTTCTGGAATAGATGGTCAGGGTTGAGTGCTTCCGTCACCACATTGTTAATCCTCTCAGGTACTTTCTGCATCCTCAGCCTGCTCTGTGCAGCCTCCTTCACAATCACCTCATCATTCCATTCCTGGTCTTAAGTAGTACCAGAGTTGGCTCCCTGTTATCAGGTGACCTAGACAATATGAGATTTGCCCTCTGAAGTGTCACCTCATATTGCTCAGCTTCAGGTGGTGTCAGTGGAGGAATATTACCAGTGAGAGGACCGGGAAGGTCAGGAGATCGGATCCATGTATAACAACAAGGAAACCAGTCTGCCAACCAGTTGCTTTCATGGGGAGGTACAAATGTGGATAAAAGAAGAGGAATTTTTTCCTACTGTGGGCATTGGACCAAGGGTTGATGTTCTGATCGGGGAACCCTTAGTTAGATCCCTTGTATATTTATTCACTCATTCATTCAAGGAATAATGACTGTCTATCAATAGTGGCCTGTGTTAGGCACTGGTGTCAGTGCTAGGAACACAGTGATGAGCATCTTTGGCCCTGTGATGCTTACAGTCTAGTGGAGAAGGTGAAGATCAAACAGATATTACCTAATATTTCAACATGATACCAGCATCCATTTGGACTCTTCAGTAGGTCTCAGGGTCTCACATCTCTTTAATGTCTTACTTACTCATATGGATCCAAACTCCAAGGCCTTCATTGGTTCGTCAGCTCATGTTCCTTTCTTGACGCTTTGACCAGTGACTATCACCTGGATGTTGGCACCTTCTCTGGGCCTGGCACCAGGAAAACAGAGGTCAACAGAACAGGGTTTCTGCCCTCCTGAGGAAGATGGGTGATGAGCAGGTAATTAGGGCAAAGAGGTAAGCCCAGTTTTTGAAATATGAACGAGGATGAAGTGCTTAACTCTGCAAGGAGTTAGAGAAGGTTAATTCCTTCTGAAGAAGGTGACCTTCAAGCCGAATCCTGAAGGATGAATAGGCATTTCCCAGGTAGACCAGATGAGGAAGTGGAGTGTTAAGTGGAGAGTGCTACCCTGGGGAGCAGTGAAGTAGGTGCTCAAGATTCAGTCTCAGCCGGGCGTGGTGCGCGCGCTTGTAATCCCAGTACTTTGGGAGGCGGAGACCGGAGGATCCGGGTTCACGGCCAGCCTCAGCTCTCTCTCTCTCTCTCTCTCTCTCTCTCTCGCTCTCTCTCTCTCTCCCTCTCTACCTAGTGAGGCCCTCTGCAACTTCGTGAGATCCGGTTTCAAAATAAAGTATAAAAAATAGGGCCGGGGGTGTAGCGCGGAGGTAGAACGCCCCTGCGTTCAATCCCCGGTACCGCAAAAAAAAAAAAAAAAAGATTCAGTCTTAGAGCAAGACACTGACTGTGAGCTTCCATTTCCTCACCTGTGAAATGGGAATAATGATAGTACCAACATCTTAGGGTTGTTATAAGGATTAAATGAGACATACATTCTCATGTGTTGCTATTAATAATAGACATGGAGTCAGGCAAAAAAGAATGGGGAGTACAAGGTGTGTGTGGAGAAGGGTTCAGGAAGGCAAAGCTGTGAAGCAGAGACCTTTATGTTCAGGTATTGGGACTTAATCCCATGGACAGCAGGGAACCAGCCATGGGTGAGGCTGGAGGTCGGGGAGCACTTAGTTCTGATATCAAAGAATGAGGCCCGACCCAGGCAGTGGCATGCAGTGGGCTTAGAGAGGAAGAGCGGACATCAGTTGGGAGGCAGACACATGCTAAGGTATGCACTTCAGTCTGTAGGCAGTGAGGGAATATTTTCCATTTTGAGGGGAAGAATAATAGTTATTTTAGAAAAATTATTCTGGAGAAAGTAATGAAGGGTATTATGGAGAGTTAAGAGATTCGAAGGAACGAGACTTCATAGGAAATAATCACGGTTTAGGCAAGAAATGTTGAGAACAGAAGGGATAGAGAAGACAAAGCAAATAGGGCACAGATTTATATAATGGAAGCCTTGCTCTATTCAGTAATGGATCTGAGGCAGCCTGCAGGAATGTACATAAAAGAGAAACACATATGTAAGGGATCAAGAGGTAGAAAGCTTGAAGGTGTTTTCTATATAGTTGCTAAATGTGGACACAAATTAAGCTATCATTTAATGAAAACTTAGTAGGTTGGCCTCACTATGTGGAGCTGGAGCGCTCTCTGTACTCTCCTCATATCTCATTTAATTCTCATAGCAGTCCCCACCTTCATAGCTGGAGAAACTGAATAGGAGAGATTTAGTAACCTGTCCAAGCTCTCAGCCAGGAAGTGGCAGAGTTGGGAATCCAGCTTGAGCCTGTAGAGAATAAAATCTATATTCTTAAGATGCATGTCCTGGAGGCCAAAGCCCTCATGAGAGTCACGAGAGAGGTGGATTTACAGCCTGATTGTTGGAATGAGAGAAAGGGAGAGGCCGAGTTGCCAGCAATGTGGATGTTTCTAGAGCCTGACTGATAGTGGTAACATGGATTGAGATTGGGAAGTGAGAGGAGATGCAGCTTTTTTGGAGGAAATGAGGAAAGGTGAGTTTTGGGTGGATATGGTAAATTTCCCCTTGTGGTAGGCCATCCACTGGGTGCCCTCTGTAAGGAGAAATTCAGCTCTAGCACTCAGCAATTAGGAAAGTCATAGATACACATATGGGAGCCACCGCCTCTGAGATGGATTTTGTGTGTGTGTGGTGCTGGGGATTGAACTCAGGGGTATTCTACCTCTGAGCTACATCCCCAGACTGATTTTATTTTTTATTTGGAAACAGGGTCTTGCTAAGTTGAGGGTCTTGCTAAGTTACTGAGGCTGGCTTCAAACCTGCAATCCTCCTATCTCAGCCTCCCAAGTACTAGGATTACAGGCATGTGTCACCACGCCCAGCTTCTGAGGTGGATTTGACAATTTACAGACATATTAGATTAAGAAAGATAAAGATGGAACTCAGGCAAAGGACTATAATTGAAGGGAAGAAAAATAAGCCAGTGAATGAGACTGAGAGGTGACAAGACTCCTAGGAAGGCTGTGGAGGAGAGAAGTGTTGTAGGAGGCGTGGGACAGGAGGTTGCAAAGAAGGGCTTTCTCAACAAGCTCAAAGGCCTCTGAAAGCTTAGAGGAGGGTGGGGACTGAGAAGGTGCACACTGTTAAATACTGTGGGAGTGGGGTATTAGGACACTGATGAATTTGGAGAACAGCTTCAGTCAGGTGTGAAAAAAAATAAATTCATTTGCAGGCAAAATCCATTTAAAGAGGGAGTAGAGAAGTCTAGCTGGAGGTGAAGGTGAATGTGAGGATGAATCAGGGTTGGAGGAAGGTTGACCTTTGTTTTGTAAGTCGAATGTGTTGGGAGGTTAAGGGCAAAGAAAATAGGAGGTGGAAGATATTAGAAAAAGAGGAGAGGCTGTAAGGTTGGAGGCAGGGGAACTTAAGAGAAGGAGGAAGCCTCTAGAGGGGGCCCAGGATGATCATCTTCAGAGACCAGACAAGATGCAGGTACAGAGGCATTTTGAGGCTATGGCAGGAAAGGGAATAGGGGAGCTGGGTTGATTGGCATTTTCTTTTCTGTGTGAGCTAAAGAATTAACCTGAGAACCAGGGGATAGGTCAACAAGAAAGGAAATAAATTGATACAGCTGCTTGTAGGGGTTGGGGCAGGGATTAGTGCAGGCAAATACAGCAGCCTCCAGGGGCCACTTGAAGAATGTGAGTTCATAGAGGTGGCCACAGCTAGATGGCTCACCAATATGAGGAGCAACCTGGGAGGGGGCGCAGAGGTAAGCAGTACCAGACCATAGGGTGGGTGCACAGGATGGCCACTATGATCAGACGCTGGGCACTTTGCCATCTGCAGCTATGGTGGCAGTTCATGAGAAGAGTGCAAGCCTGCTCCATCCCTGTCAGTCACCTCTCTGCCCTTGCATCTCCCAGTGGCCCCTCAGTGTTCTGTTGGTAGTAATTCTTCCAGACTTTTTTCTAAAAAATTCATTAAAATTCTCACCAGCATGACCTCTTTGAGTAATAGGATCCGTAAGTTTATTAACCTATGTGAGAAGTAGATTTCTTTGCTCCACAGGAGCGGATACTCTCTTGGAGGGAGTGAGCATTAATGTGCTGACCTGGAAATTTAGCTGGATACCTGAGGGTTGAGGCAGTGTGGGGCGGCTTATCTTTATCTGTCCTCCTTCCCCTCACTGTGTGACTCAGAGTGTGTCCCATGGAAGATGGATGGATTGCTTCTGTCCACCACTGTCCCTCAGCCCACTCACTGAGTATGGCAAAAGCCCAAAGTTGAGATGGTCAGAGAAACCAAACCCTAAGAAACCCATGTTTCTCTCAGTGAGTCCAATTCTCTTAAGTATGAGAAGGGGAAGGTTGGCGATGGGAGTGTTGAGCCTTAGGCAGATGAGAACGTCTAGACTTGTATGGTTCACAGTGGCCTGGGAATCCACTGGAGTAGGGAGGGGTAGGAGGATATTTGCTATATGACCATGTTGAAACACATCTTCTGTCATCCCAGTGTGGGCCTTCAAATCTACACATGTAATGGCTATTCGACATAAGCTATTTGCAAGGCATCCAGCTAAGTATCGATGATTCATGAGTTCGTCCTCATTAGTTTGACACTTTGAACATGCTAAAACCTAGCCTGACCTGCCTGTCCTTGGTGTACCCCTGAATACTTGGTCCATGCCTATATGTGTTGTTTATCACATAAAATACTTAATTACAGTATGAACCCAGGCATGGTGGCTCACGCTTGTAATCCCAGTACTTGGGAGGCTAAGACAGGAGGATCGCAGGTTCGAGGACAGCCTGGGTAATTTAGCGAGACCCTGTTCCAAAATAAAAAATAAAATAGAGCTGGGGGGTGTGTGGCATGGAGATAGAATGCCTCTGGGTTCAATCCCCAGTACCACAAAACAAACAAACAAACAAACAAACAAACAAACAAACAATATGAAGTTATGTGAATGATTTGTCATCATCGGTGACTCCTGTACCCTTGCCAACCAAACCAGTGCTGTCTAATAAAATATGACAGCCATGTAGGCAATTTTGCATTTTCTAGAATCCACATTAAAAAAGTGAAAAGAAGCAGGTATAATTAAAATTTTAATGCATTTTAATCCAATTTATTCCAAATTCTAGTGAGGGAGACAGACTCCACCTGCTCCTGTGCTCTCCATGCCCACCCCCGAGAGAAAACCAGCCTGTCATGGATCTACCAGTAAAATCAGGGCAGGTTGGGTTCAGTGCCAGAGGGAAAGCAGCGAGGCCGAGACCAGCATCAGAATGTGTGATTATGAGATGCCTCTCTGAAGAGGTGACATTTAAGCTGCTACCTCATATGAAGGAAGAGAGCAGAGTGTTCTAGGTGGAGGGAGAAGACAAAGTGCAAAGACTTAGAGTGAGAAAGAGCTGTCCCCGATGCTTGAGAAATTGGAGTCAGACCAGCCTGGCAGAATCAGGATCAAAGTAAGCCATGAGAGGGAGCCCCGCTGGATTTGGAGAGAGAGATAGGCAAGAACAAAGTTGTGGCCGGGCGAGGTGGCGCACGCTTGTAATCCCAGTACTTTGGGAGGCGGAGACCGGAGGATCCGGGTTCGCGGCCAGCCTCAGCTCTCTCTCCCTGTCTCTCTCTCTCTCTCTCTCTCTCTCTCTCTCTCTCTCTCTCTACTTAGTGAGGCCCTCCACAACTTCATGAGACCCGGTTTCAAAATAAAGCATAAAAAATAGGGCCGGGACCCTTACCTCTCACCCTGCACAAGAGTCAACTCAAGATGGATCAAAGACCTGGAAGTTAGACCAGAGACTGTGAAATTATTAGAAGAAGCCATAGGTCCAACACTCCATCATATAGGCACAGGTAGGAACTTCCTCAACATGACCTCCAAAGCACAGGAAATTAAAACAAGAATTAATAAGTGGGATAGCATTAAACT
>PVJS01041907.1:0-17644 GCA_004027185.1 Glis glis
GATTACAAGCGTGCACCACCACGCCCGGCTTATTCTTATATTTATTTTTATTTATTTATTTATTTTTTCGGTACTGGGGATTGAACCAGGCCCGGCTTCTTGTCTCACAATTAAAAAAGAGCTCAGCACAGTGGTGCATGCCTGTAATCCCAGTACTTGGGAGGCTGAGAAAGGAGAATTGCAGGTTCAAGGCCAGCTTCAGGAATTTAGCAAGACCCTGAGCAACTTAGCGAGACCCTATTTCAAAATAAAACATTAAAAAAAAAGGCTGGGGGTGTAACACAGTGGTAGAGTGCTTCTGGGTTTAATCTCCAGTATCACACAAAATTCTGCATTCAGGCATCTCAGGTCTGCAGGTACACCTCCCAGGACCTACCAGGAAGTCTCAGGAAGTGTGTAGGTGTCTCTGATCTCAGGGATGGGATGTAGAAAAATGAGGTTCCTACCAGGTATAGTGGCAAACGCCTGTCATCCCAGTATTTGGGAGGCTGAGACAGGAGGATCACAGGTTTGAATCCAGCTTCAGCAATTTAGCAATGTCCTCGGCAACTTAGTGAGACCCTGTTTCAAAATAAAAACAAATAAAACAGGGTTGGGGGTGTAAATCAAAGGTAGAACACCTCTGGGTTCAGTCCCCAGTACCAAAATATAAAAACAAATAGCCAGGCGTGGTGGTACACACTTGTAATCCCAGTACTTGGGAGGCTGAGACAGAAGGATCCAGGTTCGCAGCCAGCCTCACCTACTTAGACCCTCCACAACTTAGTGAGACCCTGTTTCAAAATAAAGAACAAAAAAAAAATAGGGCTGGGGGGTGTAGTTTGGAGGTAGAATGCCCCTGGGCTCAATCCCCAGTACCACACATACAAAATAAATAGAGAAAAATGGGGCTCCTATCTTTCCTCCCCTCACTGGTACTCTCCCTTCTTCCTCCCACTCTGCAGAAGGAGCTCTGCGAAGACATCCAGGTGACCTGTGGTGCAAAGCAGGGGTCTGAGATCCCAGCCCAAGGAGGGAGGGAGTCAGAGGCCCTCAAGTCCCAGCTGGAGGAGGAGAGGAAGCGGGTGGCGCAGGTGCAGCGGGAGCTGGAGGAGCAGAGGCACCAGCTGCTGCAGCTAAAAACCCAGCGGCCTGTGGAGAGGCTAGAGGAGAAGGAAGTGGTGGAGTTCTACCGGGACCCCCAGCTGGAGAGCAACCTGTCCAGGGTGAAGTCCCAGGTGGACGAGGAGGGCAAGAGGCGGGCCGGGCTGCAGTCAGACCTGGAGACAGTGGCCCAGAAGGTGGTCCAGCTGGAGAACAAGAGGAGGACCATGCAACCTCACCTCCTGACTAAGGAGGTCACCCAAGTGGAGAGGGACCCCGGCTTGGACAGCCAGGCGGCCCAGCTGGGCAGCGAGATCCAGCGCCTGCACAGCGAGAACACTGTCGTGTCGGCCCAGCTGGAGGCGCTGAAGAAGGAGCTGCTGGCCCTGGAGCAGAAGGAGGTGAATGTGAAGGAGAAGGTTGTGGTGAAGGAAGTGGTCAAGGTGGAGAAGGATCTGGAAATGGTCAAGGCGGCCCAGGCTCTGAGGCTGCAGATAGGGGAGGATGCTACATGGAGGAAGGGGGCAGAGGAGTCCGCGGCCAAGCTGCGGGCTCGCATAGAAGACCTGGAGCGGGCGATCAGCTCCGTGGAGCCCAAGGTCATTGTGAAGGAGGTGAAGAAGGTAGAGCAGGACCCAGGCCTTCTCCAAGAGTCCTCCAGGCTGAGAAGCCTCCTGGCAGAGGAGCGAAAGAAGAACGAGACGCTGGCCAGGGAACTCAGGGATCTGCAGGGCAAGTACAGCGTGGTAGAGAAGCAGAGGCCCAAGGTGCAGCTGCAGGAGCGGGTGAACGAGATCTTCCAGGTGGACCCAGAGACGGAGCAGGAGATTGCGCGGCTCAGGGCCGAGCTGCAGGAGACGGCTGCCAAGAGGAGCAACGTGGAGAAGGAGGTGGAGCGGCTGCTGCCCGACCTGACGGTCCTGCGGGCCCAGAAGCCCACGGTGGAGTACAAGGAGGTGACCCAGGAGGTGGTGAGGCACGAGAGGAGCCCGGAAGTGCTGCGGGAGATCGACCGCCTCAAGGCTCAGCTCAACGAGCTGGTCAACACCAGCGGGCGCTGCCAGGAGCAGCTCATCCGACTGCGGGGCGAGCGAGACGAGTGGAAGCGGGAGCGGTCCAAGGTGGAGACCAAGATGGTGAACAAGGAGGTGGTGCGCCACCAGAAGGACCCGGTGCTAGAGAAGGAGGCCGAGCGACTCCGCCAGGAGGTGCGGGAAGCAGCCCAGAAGAGGCGGGCCGCTGAGGACGTGGTCTACGAGCTGCAGAACAAGTACCTGATGCTGGAGAGGAGGCGGCCGGAGGAGAAGGTGGTGGTGCAGGAGGTGGTGGTCACCCAGAAGGACCCGAAGCTGCGTGAGGACCACAGTCGGCTGAGCCGCAGCCTGGACGAGGAGGTGGGCCGCCGGCGGCAGCTGGAGCGTGAGGTGCAGCAGCTGCGCGCCAGCGTGGAGGAGAAGGAAGGCCTGCTGAGCTTCCCGGAGGACCGCAGCAAGAAGCTGGCCACTGAGAGGGAGCTGCGGCAGCTGACCCTGCGGATCCAGGAGCTGGAGAAGCGGCCTCCTGCCGTGCAGGAAAAGATCATCATGGAGGAAGTGGTCAAGCTGGAGAAGGACCCGGACCTGGAGAGGTCCACGGAAGCCCTGCGGCGGGACCTGGAGCAGGAGAAGACAAGAGCCATGGAGCTGCATCGGGAGTGCAAGAGCCTGCAGGTCCAGATCGACGTCCTCCAGAAAACCAAATCGCAGGAGAAGACCATCTACAAGGAAGTGATCCGGGTGCAGAAGGACCAGGTGCTGGAGGGTGAGCGGGCCCGGGTGTGGGAGATTCTCACCAGGGAGCGTGCGGCCCGCCAGGGCCGGGAGGAGGAGGCGCGGAGCTTGCGGGAACGGATCGACAAGGCCGAGGCGCTGAGGAGAACCTGGTCCCAGGAAGAGGCCCAGCTGCAGAAGGCCCGGGACCAGGCCGGCCAGGAGTGCGGGCGGCTGCGGCAGGAGCTTCGGGGGCTGGAGCGACAGAAGCAGCAGAAGGCCCTGCAGCTGCAGGAGGAGGCGAAGCTGCTTAGCCAGAAGACAGAGAGCGAGCGGCAGAAGGCAGCCCAGAGGGGCCAGGCCATCTCGCAGCTGGAGGCAGCCATCCTCCAAGAGAAGGACCAGATCTATGAGAAGGAGAGGACCCTCCGGGACCTCCATGCCAAGGTGAGCCGGGAGGAGCTCAGCCAGGAGACTCAGACGCGGGAAACCAACCTTTCCACCAAGATCTGCATCTTGGAGCCCGAGACCGGGAATGACATGTCCCCGTATGAGGCCTACAAGAGGGGCATCATCGACCGAGGCCAGTACCTCCAGCTGCAGGAGCTCGAGTGCGACTGGGAGGAGGTCACCACCTTGGGCCCCTGTGGGGGGGAGTCCGTGCTCCTGGACCGAAAAAGCGGGAAGCAGTACTCCATCGAGGCTGCCCTCCGCTGTCGTCGTATCTCCAAGGAGGAGTACCATCTGTACAAGGATGGCCGCCTCCCCATCTCCGAGTTCGCCCTGCTAGTGGCTGGGGAGACCAAGCCCTGCTCCTCGCTCTCCATTGGCTCCATCATCTCCAAGTCCCCGCTGGGCTCCCCAGCCCCCCAGAGCACCGGTTTCTTCTCCCCCGGCTTCTCCCTCGGGGCAGACGACAGTTTCCCGATCGCCGGGGTCTATGACACAACCACAGACAACAAATGCAGCATCAAGACAGCTGTGGCCAAGAACATGCTGGACCCTATTACGGGGCAGAAGCTGCTGGAGGCCCAGGCGGCCACAGGGGGCATCGTGGATCTCCTCAGCCGCGAGAGGTACTCGGTGCACAAGGCCGTGGAGAGAGGGCTGATCGAGAACACCTCCACGCAGCGGCTGCTCAACGCCCAGAAGGCCTTCACTGGCATTGAGGACCCCGTCACCAAGAAGAGGCTGTCGGTAGGTGAGGCCATCCAGAAGGGCTGGATGCCCCAGGAAAGCGTGCTTCCGCACCTACAGGTACAACACCTGACCGGGGGGCTCATCGACCCCAAGAGGACGGGCCGCATCCCCGTCCCACAGGCCGTGCTGTGCGGGATGATCAGCGAAGACCTGGCCCAGCTGCTGCAGGACGAGGCCAGCTACGAGAAGGATTTGACAGATCCCCTCTCCAAGGAACGGCTGAGCTACAAGGAGGCCATGGCGCGCTGCTGCAGAGACCCTCTGAGCGGCCTGCTGCTCCTCCCAGCCGCGCTGGAAGGGTACCGCTGCTATCGAGTGGCCTCCCCCAGCCTACCACTGTCCTGCGTGCGCTGATGGGGGCCAAGCAGTGGGGGGGAGCGTGCACTCCTCTTTCTACAGTAGCCTAAGCCCAGGCAGTGGCTCTTGCCTCTGTCCACGGAGCACTGTCTTATTATTCAAACATTCCTGGTGTTGGGCTCCCTCCCCTGACCTCGGTGCCTGATCCATCCCCCCCAGACCAGGAGATCAACGCCTCAATTTTTTCCTTTGTCTCCCCCACCCAGTGCTTCTAATAAATGAATTCTCCCAGTCCTGTGTCTTGTTCACATTTGGGGGTGCAGTGTCTGGGATTTGAAGGCAGAGCAGGCACTGCTCAGGTCTAACCCGGATGGGAGGTGGATGTGCCCAACTTGTCTGCCTGGTAAACGGGGCAGTCTCAGAGAGCAGTGGTTCCTTGGATTCTGGGCAGGGATGCAATGGCAGGTCATGGAAAGAGGTCACGGAAGAGCCCTGGTCTCCCCAGCTGCCCTTTCCCAGTTGCCCCGCCCTCTCAGTTCCGGCCAGGACTGTCATCAGCCTTGTCAATCTCCCCCCCAGGGGACACCTGGCCAGCAAGCCCAGGTGTCCCCCCCAGCAAAGTGCCAGAAAACTCAGGAGCCTGTCACGTTTATTTCCCATTTGTCAAACAGAAGCAAATCCACATAAGCATATCTTCGGTGAAGTGACAACTACTTAGAACAGAGCCACAGGTGTCCTGACCTATCTGGGGATCAGGAAACTGCCCCCCCCTTCACTCTATCTGGTTTAACTTGGGGTTCTGAACTGGAACTGGAACAGCAACTCTTCCTGCAACAGCAACTCTTCCTGCAAACATTTTACATCCAAAAAGACCAGCAGGGGTCACCCTCTCCTGGGGGGGGGGGTCCAACTCTCGCCCCGCCCCAGCGTATTGCTCCAACCTGGCTTCTGTTGTTCCAGTGCCAGGGGACCGGGACGCTTAATACACCTCCTTGTACACAGAGCATCTGCGCCCCTATTTAGAAAAGGATCATCAAACCAAACAAACACAGCAACTCGCTAACCTGCTGGCAGGACTCCCCCAAACTCAGCCCTCTGATGGCTGATGCAAACCTCCCTAGAGCTCCACTCTCGCCCCAGATTTGTTTTCTCTTGGGAAGTGGGTGGGGAGGCCGATGGAGAGAGGATTTGAGGCAGTGGGCCTCATTCTCAGCGGCAAAAACGCTCCAGCACACACTGCTGGGGGTCCGGTGAGTGCTCTGCGGCAGATGATGAGAAGTATGGGTGGGCCAGGGCAGCCTTGGCGGAGATCCTCTGGCTGGGGTCGCACTGCAGGAGTTGCTGGAAGGGAGGAGGAGGAGGGAAGAGGTTGGGCTGGGTGCGGCCAGGGTGGGGAGAGAAAGTCCTCTCCCAGGTCCCAGCTGGAGGGCCCAGGCCTCAGAGTTACTGCCTTCAAGCCCAGAACCACACAAAGTCACTGCTTCCCAGCTCTCGGGCCAGTTCTGGACAGGCCCAGAATCTGGGCACAAAGGGTAAGTTCTAGTCCTGCCCTGGGAAGTCCAGGGGTTCCTTGCTGAGCGTGCCAGGTCCCAGCCTGCTCTGGGTTGAGAACACCGCTCATGTGTCCGTAAGCAGGTTCCAGACCTGTCCAGGGGACTTACATGAGGTGGGGCAGGAATCCAGAGGGCTGGGAGAGGGGGCAGGGGGAGGCAACATGGCAAGAGGCCAGGCCTGGCTGGCTCTCTGCCCTCGAGTCCCTAAACCCAACAGGATGGGAAAGGACCCACTGTTATGTGGGAGCCAGGAAGGAGGGGGCTAGGAGCCTTGGCTGGAAGCCCATGTTGTCCTGCTGGCATTGGGTTGGTAGATAATATACGCAGACTTCAGCCAGGCGTGGTGGCACAAGCCTGTAATCCCTGTACTTGGGAGGCTGAGACCGGAGGATCCGGGTTCCAGCCAGTCTCGGCTACTAGTGAGGCCCTCTGCAACTTAGTGAGACCCTGTTTCAAAATAAAGAATAAAAAGTAGGGCTGGGGGTGTAGCTCTGAGGTAGAATGCCCCTGAATTCAATCCTCAGTACCACAAAAAAAAAAAAAAAGGGCTGGGGTATAGCTCAGAGGTAGAATGCCCCTGGGTTCAATCCCTAATACCAGAGAGAGGGGGGAGAAAGAGAGAGAAGGAAGGAAGGAAGAAAGAAGAAAGAAAAAAAAGAGAAGAAAGAAAGAAAGAAAGAAAGAAGAAAGAAAGAAAGAAAGAAAGAAAGAAAGAAAGAAAGAAAGAAAGAAAGAAAGAAAGGCAGGCAAAGCAAAAAATGACTAGGAAGCCAGGTGTGGTGGCGCAAACATGTAATCCCAGTACTTGGGAGGCTGAGACAGGATCGCAGGTTTGAGGCCAGCCTCAGCTACTTAGTGAGGCCTTCTGCAACTTAGTGAGACCCTGTTTCAAAATAAAGAATAAAAAATAGGGCTTGGGAGCCGGGCATGGTGGCGCATGCTTGTAATCCCAATACTTGGGAGGCTGAGACCAGAGGATGGCAGGTTCGCAGCCAGCCTCAGCTACTTAGGCCCTCTGCAACTTAGTGAGACCCTGTTTCCAAATAAAGAATAAAAAATAGGGCTGGAGGTGTAGCTCGGAGGTAGAATGCCCCTGGGTTCAATCCCCGGTACCACACACACACACACACACACAAATAGGGATTGGGGTGTAGCTTGGAGGTAGAATGCCCCTGGGTTCAATCCTCAGTTCTGTAAAAAAAAAAAAAAAAAGGGACATAGGCCAGTAATAGAGTGCTTGCCTAGCATACACGAGCCCTAGGTTCAGTCTCCAGTACTGGAAAAAGAAAAGAGTGAGGGTTGCCTGAGAGGCTGACTGACAAGGGGACACTGGTAGGAGCCGCTGCTGGAGCTAGGAGGCTTTTCTTGCCCACTTGTACCTACCGTGAGCAGGTCCTTGCCCTCTGGCTCCAGATTGGGCACAATCTCCTCTAGCCCCTTCCTGGTCCACTTGGGGAAGCTTCCCTTATAGTCAGGCAGCTGGGTGACACCCGGCCACGTGGCTTCACTGGGTGTCCCCAGGATGCGGAAGATGCGAAACAGCTGGTCAATTTCAGAGTCGCCGGGAAACAGGGCTTTGTTCGTCACCTGGAACAGGGAAGAAGAGAAGGTGTATGTTCTGTATGATACTTTGTCATACAGAATCGAACACTGCATACGTGGCCAGAAAATCCCAGTGCTTGGGAGGCTGAGACAAGAGGATCACAGGTAGGCCGGGTGTGGTGGCCCACGCTTGTAATCCCAGTACTTGGGAGGCGGACACCGGAGGATCCGGGTTCATGGCCAGCCTCATCTACTTAGTGAGGCCCTCCACAACTTCGTGAGACCCGGTTTCAAAATAAAGGATAAAAAATGGGGCCGGGGGTGTAGCTCGGAGGTAGAACGCCCCTGGGTTCAATCCCTGGTACCGCAAAAAAAAAAAAAAAAAAAAAAAGAGGATCACAGGTTCGCAGCCAACCTCAGCAACTTAGTGAGGCCCTCTGCAATTTAAAAAATAAAATAGTGGTGGGGGTGTAGCTCAGAGGTAGAATGTCCCTGGGTTCAATCCCCAGTATCACACACAAACACACATACGAATTACTTTCCAAGGACTATACTAAGAATTCCAGCTTTTTCTGGAATAAGGGTGGCTTCACAGTCCTTTAGCCAATCCCAGACACCCCTCAATCCACCTCTGATAGAAGTATCAGTGAAGCTGGGCGTGATGCATGCCTGTAATCCCAGTATGTAGGAGGATGAGACAGGAGGATCACAAATTCAAGGTCAGCCTCAGAGCCAGGTGTGGTGGCCCACGCTTGGGGCTCGGAGGTCGAATGCCCCTGGAATCGATCCCCAGTACCACACAGACAAAAAAAGATCAGCCTCAGAAATTTAGTGAGACACTTTGCAACTTAGCGAGACTCTCAGCAACCTAGCAAGACCCTGTTTCAAAATAAAAAAATAAGCCGGGCATGGTGGCGCATGCTTGTAATCCCAGTACTTGGGAGGCTGAGACTGGAGGATCCGGGTTCGCAGCCAGCCTCAGCTACTTAGTGAGGCCCTCCACAACTTAGTGAGACCCTGTTTCAAAATAAAGAATAAAAAATAGGGCTGGGGATGTAGCCCGGAGGTAGAATGCCCCTGGGTTCAATCTCCAGTACAACAATAAATAAATTAATTAATAAACAAAATAAAATAAAAATTAAAAAAGGCTGGGGTGTAGCTCAGAGGTAGAATGCCCCTGGGTTCAATCCCCAGTACCACACACGCATGCACACACACAAACACACACACACACACACACACACACAAGTATCAGTGAACTCCACTTCCATCCCAGTAGGATGCTGCCCATGGCTTCCCTCTCCCTACCATCTCTGCAAAGATGCAACCGATGCTCCAGACATCCACAGCTGTCGAATAAAACTTGCTGCCCAAGAGGATCTCGGGGGCACGGTACCACAGTGTCACCACCTGTGGGGGCAAGAAAGGAACAGCACTAGTCAGGGTGGCCGAGCACACAGGTGACATCCTTCGGCTGTCCTCCTCTCCCCCTTGTCCCACGATACCTCGTGGGTGTAGGTGCGCAGGGGCACCCCGAAGGCTCGAGCCAGTCCGAAGTCGGCCAGCTTGATGGCTCCGAACTCATTGATGAGCAGATTCTGGGGCTTCAGGTCTCTGTGGATGACTCGATGAGAGTGGCAGAAGTTCACCCCCTGCAGCAGCTGGAAGAGGTAGCTCTGCAAAACGAGCAGGGCCAGCTGAGCGGGAGGCAGCTGGCACAGGGTGGCAGGGCTGCCCTGCCCTCCTGTCCACCCAGGCACCTTGACCAGGTGCAGGGGAAGCTCCGCGGCCGGAGTGGAGTCCATGTACTTCTTCAGGTCCTGGCTGAGGAACTCAAACACCAGGTACAGCTTCTTCTCACGGTGCACCACGTCCAGCAGCCTGCGGGGAGAGGCCGGTCAGGGCCTGACCTTTCTTTTTTCTTTCTTTTCCTTTTTTTTTCTTTTTTCTTTTTTTTTTTTTTTAGTACTGGGGATGGAACCCAGAGGCATTCTACCTCTGGGCTACACCCCAGCCCTAATTTTATTTTATTTTATTTATTTTATTTTTTATTTTTTGGTATTGGGGATTGAACCCAGGGGCATTCTACCTCCGAGCTACACCCCCAGCCTGATTTTTTATTCTTTATTTTTTTATTTATTTATTTTTATGCGGTACCGGGGATTGAACGCAGGGGCGTTCTACCTCCGCGCTACACCCCGGCCCTATTTTTTATACTTTATTTTGAACCCGGGTCTCACGAAGTTGCGGAGGGCCTTACTAAGGAGAGAGAGGGAGAGAGAGAGAGAGAGAGAAAAGGAGAGGGAGAGGGAGAGAGAGAGAGGGAGCTGAGGCTGGCCGCGAACCCGATCCTCTGTTCTCAGCCTCCCAAGTACTGGGATTACAAGCATGCGCCAGCACGCCCGGCTTTTCCTTTTTTTTTTTTTTTTTTTTTTTTTTGCAGTACTGAGGGTTGAACCCAGGGGCATTCTACCTCCAAGCCCTATTTTTTTATTCTTTTATTTTGAAACAGAGTCTCGCTAAATTGCGGAGGGCCTCACTAAGTAGCTGAGGCTGGCCGCAAATCTGCGACCCTCCTGTCTCAGCCTCGCAAGTACTGGGATTACAAGCATGCGTTACCACGCCCGGCTAGGATGCGACCTTTCTGGTCCCAGCTTCCCCACCTCCTTCCCCAGCTCACCTGACGATGTTGGGGTGCTTCAGTTCCTTGAGCAGGGAGATCTCCCTGATGGCAGTGCTTGGGACGCCCTCAGTCTCCCTGCAGGAAAGGAGGGTACAACCGACGGGCATGTCCAGAGCAGTCCACATCTGTGTTCCTTATTCCCTTAAGGATGGCCTGTCCCCGAGATGGGGACCTGTGCTCCTCGGCATGTACTTCTCACTCACAAAGCTCCACAGGGCAGGACCCAGGACAAAGGCTGGCCAGGGGACGGGGAGTTGGGGCAAGGACAAAGTAAGGGCTGCAGCTTTGTGGCTGCCCCAATATGACAGGACTGCACCTGGAAAAGGGTTTGTAGGTAAAGCCCTGAGATGAGGGAATAGAAGGGAACTCCCAGGCTGTGGGTTTGCGTTGTGGGGGGTGTGTGTGGGTCCCCTACCATCCCAGCACTCACGAATCCAGCCTGATCTTCTTGAGGGCCACGAGCTGCCCCGTCTCCTTGTTCTTGGCCTTATACACCACCCCATAGGTGCCCTCTCCAATCTTCTCTACCTTCTGGAACACATCCATGTCCGCAGAGCTGTCCGGGAAACAGATGGCACCCGGGTATTCACGCCCCACGTGCAGCACCCCTCGCCCAGCCCCAGGCCTCTTGCCCAGTGCTTGGCTACGGAGCACAGAAGGGCTCAAACTTCTTCTACCTACCCTCCTCCGCCACCTCCGCGCCCCCCCTTGCCGCCTCAGCCCAGGCTCTAGGGACACAAGACCGCACAGGGGAGGGGGACAGTGCGAAGAAGAGGTCTGGGGGACCGGAAGGGCTTCTGAAGCTGCAGTCCTGCCCTAGGCCGCATGGTCAGGGCCCCGGGTCTAGGCTGGGCCTGTTCGGCAATGGCAATGCTCAGACTCCTCTGAGGGCAGACTCTTGACCAGGAGTGGGACCCCTGAAAGCTGCCCCCCCAGCCCCTGGGCCCCCCCTCCCCTCAGACTCCCAGCCCAGAATTCACCAGAAACCCTGAGTGGCTGCAGCCTCACTGCCAGGCAGGCTGCCTGCTCCGTGGCGCCCCCTTCTGGCTCCTGTTGGCGCTTCACCACAGGCACACATCACAAGGTCATGCCCCCTGGGCCTTTATTCAGGAGAACCTTCTAGAACCTCCATGGCCCCACAGAAGGCAAAGCCCCAGGGCCCTGGAGCTCAGCTGCTTGTAGCCTCCTGGGGTGGGGGTGTCAGACCTTGACGCCTGCTCTCCAAGCTCTCATTTCTGGGATAATCCTAAATTAGGGGGAGGGACTGGTTGACTACCCTGCTCTATTCTCTGACTTGGGATAAAGATAGTCGCTCAGGGAGGAGCCTACACCTCTGCGGCAGCTCTGGCAGTGGGGTCGGGCCTCAGGGGCAGGTGGGGTCTCTAGGGGTTGCAGTCTTCTGTGGGCTGCCGTCTCTCTTGCTGGTACAGCCTCTGCTCCCGGATGGCTTGTTCTAACAAGGGCAGATTCATCCCTTCCACACAGGTCAGCACCCGGGCCTTCACCACGGAACTGCCATCTGAAAGACACAAACACCAAGCCGCTAGCAACGACAGACCGGCCAGCGTCGGCAACACGCTACAGGTGCTGTTGGCTACCTCCCGGGCCAGCTCAGTCCTGAGGTTCTGTGTGTGTGGGGGGGCACTGGAGATTGAACCCACGGGCATTCTACCTCTGAACTACACCCCCAGCCCTATTTTATTTTTTTGCGGTACTGGGGATTGAACCCAGGGACATTCTACCTCCGAGCTACACCCCCGGCCCTATTTTTTATCCTTTATTTTGAAACCGGGTCTCACGAAGTTGCGGAGTAGCTGAAGCTCACTAAGTAGCTGAGGCTGGCCGCGAACCCGGATCCTCCGGTCTCAGCCTCCCAAGTACTGGGATTACAAGCGTGCGCCACCACGCCCGGCTTATTTTTTTATTTTGAAACAGGGTCTCGCTAGGTTGATGAGAGTCTCACTACTTGCTGAGGCCGTCCTAGAACCTGAAATCCTCCTGTCTCAGCCTCCCAAGTACTAGGATTACAGGCATGCGCCACCACGCCTGGCTTTTTGTTTTTGGTACTAGAGATGGAGCCCAGGGGCATCTACCTCTGAGCTACACCACAGCCCTTTTATTTATTTATTTATTTTACAATACGAATGCTTTATTCAACAGCTGCAGGTCGTCAGTGTGGGCCTACAGATAGATGTGATATCCAGGACTCAGCAGTAAATTCAGCACAGCCTCCCAGCCTCTAGCCGATTCCAATGAGGTGAGCGTGCCGCCCTTGCGCACGGGGCCTTTCACGTTGAGGATGATGGGGCGGCTTGTGTTATCCATAAATTCCACATGCGCCTGCGTGCATTGTCTCTGCGAGCCGGTCCTGCCCAGCACCTTGGTGACCTGGCCAGCTTGATGAGCTGCACATGACTCATGTCCATGATGGCGGTTAGCAGTGCTGGAGAGGAGAGCGCGCTCATGCTCGTGCTCTCTGTCTCTCTCTGTATATATATATTCACCAGGAATTGAACCCAGGGGCATTCTACCTCCGAGCTACACCCTCAGCCCTATTTTATTCTTTTATTTATTTATTTATTTCGGTACTGGGGATTGAACCCAGGGGCATTCTACCTCTGGGCTACATTCCCAGCCCTATTTTTTATTCTTTATATTGAAACAGGGTCTCACTAAGTTGCGGAGGGCTGCACTAAGTAGCTGAGGCTGGCTGCGAACCCGGATTCCTCCTGTCTCAGCCTCCCAAGTACTGGGAATACAAGCGTGCATCACCATGCCCGGCTCTATTCATTTATTTTTTTACATGTGTTCTCTCTGCTTATTGGGCACTTTGATGAATGTGTTCAATGTTCTAGAACATTATGTTGACTTCTTTTGATGCCGTTTTGAGATAAGGACTCTCTGGTTAGATAAAGACTAGTCGAGGCCATTTATCCATTTAACACAGCCTGGAGGAGAATTCAGTATCAGCCTGTCTGGGTTCCAGCTGTCCACTCAGGACAGCTTCCATTAGACCAGGTGTAGACACAGCTGGGCTCAGAGAGAAGCGGGTGTAATGGTACCTAGAGCTACTGATCCGTGCAGGCTGTTGATTCTTTCCACTTGGGCCTCTCTGGACAGCTGGTGTCTATACCCATCGGTCAAACTATTATTTACCTAATATTTACTAGACACCGAGAGGTCTGGACCTCTGGAGACACACATAGTCCTGAAGAGTTTTGTTTTGTTTAGTTTTTGGTACTAGGGGTTGAAGCCAGGGGCATTCTACCTTCGAGCTACACCCCCAGCCCTATTTTTTATTCTCTATTTGGAAATAGGCTCCCACTAAGTTGCAGAGGACATCACTAAGTAGCTGAGGCTGGCCGCGAACCCAGATCCTCTGGTCTCAGCCTCCCAAGTACTGGGATTACAAGTGTGCGCCACCACGCCTGGCTTTTATTCTTTATTTTGAAACAGGGTCTCGCTAAGTTGCGGAGGGCCTCACTAAGTAACTGAGGCTGGCCAAGAACCTGGATCCTCCTGTCTCAGCCTCCCAAGTACTGGGATTACAAGCGTGCGCCACGACGCCCAGCTTCCTGAAGAGCTTTCACAGAGCAGCTGCAGGCATTCAGGACAATAAAGGGAGAACAAGAACAACACCAGAGCACTTTAGTTCACAGCTGGAGCTGTTAAAAATCTCGAAATAGGGGCTGGGGATGTAGTTCAGTGGTAGAGCACTTGCCTAGCATTGTGAAACCCTGGGTTCATCCCCAGCACCAAAAAATAAACAAAAGCTGGGTGTGGTGGCCGTATGCTTGTAATCCCAGTACTTGGGAGGCTGAGACAGGAGGATCCAGGTTCTCGGCCAGTCTCAGCTACTTAGTGAGGCCCTCTGCAACTTAGTGAGACCCTGTTTCAAAATAAAGAATAAGATATAGGGCTGGGGGTGTAGCTCGGAGGTGAAATGCCCCTGGGTTCAATCCCCAGTACCGCAAAAAAAAAAAATCTAGGTGAAGATTTTCTTAGGAATCTGCCTAAATTTCATAGAATTTTCCTTAGAGTATGCCTAGCAGCTATTTTCCTCCCTGCAGCCTGGGGAAACCCTCCCTGCCAGATTTGTACTGCAGAATATGTTACTTCTCCCTATGAATGAAAAAAGTTACCAACTAGGGAAGTGAGCTTTGGAGAGGGGATAGACTGCCAAGGCCTGGGGGGGGGGGAGTTTATGACTCAGACAGCTGCAGACAGGGTCACACAGGGGAATTTTCTTCTTGTAAAGATAAAGAACCTGGAGAAAAGAAGGAGTTGGATTGCAAAATGCCGGGAAAGGGTGAGGAGAGCAGGTGTCTCTGAGGAAGTGAGAAGACCATGACTAGATGGGCGGGATACAGAAGAGATGCTTTTTTTTTAACAATTTTTTTTCATTTTTGCGGTACTGGGGATGGAACCCAGGGGCATTCTACCTCCGGGCTACACCCCCAGCCAGATTTTTTATTCTTTTTTTTTTTTTTGCGGTGCTGAGGATTGAACCCAGAGGCTTTCTACCTCCGAACTCCATCCCCAGCCCTATTTTTTATTCTTCATTTTGAAACAGGGTCTCACTAAGTTGTGGAGGGCCTCACTAAGTAGCTGAGGTTGGCTGCGAACCTACAATCCTCCTGTCTCAGCCTCCCAAGTACTGGGATTACAAGTGTGCACCACCATGCCTGGCCCCCCAGGCCTTTTTTATTTTTTATTTTTTTGGTACTGGGGATTGAACTGTGGGACATTCTGCTTCTGTGCTACAACCCCAGCCCTTTTTTTAATTTTTTAATTTAATTTAATTTTTGGTACTAGGGATTTAACCCAGAGGCATTCTACCTCCAAGCTACACCCCCAACCCAATTTTATTTCTTTATTTGGAAACAGGTTTCCAAATAATACTAGGTTTCCAAATAATACTGGGTTTCTGAGAGCCTTGCTACATTGCTGAGGCTGGCTTTGAACCTGTGATCCTCCTGTCTCTGCCTCCCAAGTACTGAGATTACAAGCATGTACCATCACGCCCAGCTCTTTTTTATTTTGAAGCAGGATGTTGCTAAATTGCTGAGGCAAGCCTCAAACCTGACTTCCTCCTGTCTTGGCTTCCCACGTACTGGGATTATAGGCGGAGCTAATAGATGCCTTCTTATTGGCATTATTAGGGTAGGTCCCTGACCTCAGCCCAAAGATGATCCTAGGTGGAGGAACCCCTCTTCTCAGTCTGCAGGGAGGGGGCTAATGATGGTGTGGATGCATATATTTTGGGGGGGAGGGGCTGCTGCCTGTGGTCTCAGGTGTAGCTGGGGTGTAAGAGGTGAGGTAATTTGCTGAGAGGGATGACAGGGAGGCGAGGAAGTAAAGGCTGTGCAGAGCTGTGCTGCAGCCTGCTAGGCAGCGTGACAGGGCCCGTGAGATAAGAGATCCTGAAATCCCTGAACTCTGATCTGGCCACACTCATCATCAGTGGTGCGGAAAGGAAGGGTTTCATCAGATGGGAATGAGAGAATGCAAGGGCTGAAGCCTCTGCCAGGACAGTGGAGGCGCAGCTGGGGGGAGACAGGGGTGGAAAAAGAGCCGGGAGTCCCAAGTCCACAGGTCCTGACTGGGCCAAAGCAGGCCACAGTACAAGTGAGTGAAAGGGCAGCAAGAGAGTGAGAACAAAGTTTCTGGGGGCAGAGTCAGGGCGATCTGGAAAGACCAGGTCCAAGGTGCAGGGGGGTGTGGGAGACGGAAGTAGGGCAGAGGTAAGAGGTGGCATAACCAGTTGGCAGGAGGGAAAGGGGCGTGTGACGACGAAGCAGAGGAGTGGCAGGCCCAGTCCCCACCTCTGGTTCTGTGGGGTGTGGGGTGTTGGTCCCTGAACCTGCCCGAGCGAGGACCTGCAGATCTGGGGAAAAGCCAGGTTTCGGGCAGTCCTGGGGACAAGGGGGAGGGTCACAAGGATGCTGAAGAGGGACGCTTGAGTGCGCCAGAGGACAGGGTGGGAAGGTTTCCTAGGGCAGGAAGCAGGTTAGGGGGCAGAAAACCAGAACTCGGTGTATCTGTGGTGAGCACTGCAGGGCAGCCCTGGCTGTGGGCAAGGGAGCTTTACTAACGAGAACAGGGCGCCCTGGGTAGGAGGGACAGTACCCGCTGCTCTATAGCACAGAAGGATAATGATGATTCACACAAAATATTCCAAAATAGCCAGTAGACAGGATTTTGAATGTTCCTACTTCAAAGAAATTATAAGTGTTTGAGGTGATGGTCACACCAAAGACCCTGACTTGATAATTAAACATCGAATAGGTGTATTGAAATGTCACACTGTGCCGGGCGTGGTGGCGCATGCCTGTAATCCCAGTACTTGGGAGGCTGAGACAGGAGGATTGCAGGTTCCAGGACAGCCTCAGCAAGTAGTGAGACTCTCATCAACCTAGTGAGACCCTGTTTCCAAATAAGAAATAAAATTGGGCTGGGGGTATAGCTCGGAGATAGAATGCCTCTGGGTTCCATCCCCAGACCACAAAAAAAAAGAAAAAGAAATGTCACACTGTCCCCCACAAATATATACATTTACCATGTGTCAATTAAATTTTTTTGTGTGGGGGGGGGTACTGGAGTTTGAACCCAGAGGCATTCTACATCTGATCTACACCCCTCTATCTTCCTTCCTTCCTTTCTTCTTTCTTTTCTTTTCTTTCATTCTCTCTTCTTTCTTTTTTTCTTTCTTTCTACTGGGGACTGAACCCAGGGGCATTCTACCTCTGAGCTACACCTCCAGCCCTATTTTATTTTAATTTTGAAACAGGATCTCTCCAGGTTACTGAAAGTCTCATTACTTGCTAAGCCTGTCATCAAACCTGAGATCCTCCTGTCTCAGCCTCCCACATACTGGGATAACAGGTGTGCACCACTGTGCTAGTTAAAATTATTTTAAATACTTTAAAAAAATGCCTGTAATCCCAGTACATGGGAGGCTGAGACAGGAGGATCTCAGGATCAAGCCTCAGCAACAAAGCAAGACTCTCAGCAACCTAGTGAGACCTGTTTCAAAACAAAAAATAAGGCCGGGCATGGTGGCGCACGTTTGTAATCCCAGTACTTTGGGAGGCGGAGACCGGAGGATCCTGGTTCACGGCCAGCCTCAGCGCGCGCGCTCTCTCTCTCTCTCTCTCTCTCTCCCCCCTGTCTGTCTCTCTCTCTCTCCTTAGTGAGGCCCTCTGCAACTTCGTGAGACCCGGTTTCAAAATAAAGTATAAAAAAATAGGGCCAGGGGTGTAGCGCGGAGGTAGAACGCCCCTGGGTTCAAAACCCGGTACCGCAAAAAAATAAAAATAAAAAAATAAATAAAAATAAAAATAAAGCCGGGCGTGGTGGCGCACGCTTGTAATCCCAGTACTTTGGGAGGCTGAGACCGGAGGATCCGGGTTCGCGGCCAGCCTCAGCTCTCGCTCTGTCTCTGTCTCTCTCTGTGTCTCTCTCTCTCTCTCCTTAGTGAGGCCCTCCGCAACCTCGTGAGACCCGGTTTCAAAATAAAGCATAAA
Organism: Glis glis; assembly: GCA_004027185.1. Classification (NCBI taxonomy): domain Eukaryota; kingdom Metazoa; phylum Chordata; class Mammalia; order Rodentia; family Gliridae; genus Glis; species Glis glis. Next base: position 17,633 of record PVJS01041907.1, read on the forward strand.
AAATAGGACCGG
>PVJS01041908.1:0-17749 GCA_004027185.1 Glis glis
AAAAAAAAAAAAAAAAAAAAAAAAAAAAAAAAAAAAAAAAAAAAAAAAAAAAAAAGAAAAAATTTATGCAAACATTACAAAGAATGAACAAAACAAATAAAATGTCTAGAAAAATAACAAACGGTCTTAAAGAGTCTTGAATCTCAGAGAATGCTGGAGAAATCCCAAACTGGGGTACATCATGGGTGTGTATGAGGCAGAGGTGTCAGACTCGCTATGTAGGGAACATAATGTAAAGAGTAGAATAGTAAGTGAGAGAGCTAACCACATAGGTTAATAAGGAAGGTGACCACATATGAATTAACAAACAAGAGAGGTCTATTTATGCTTAGATCAACAAAGTTTCTGATTCAAGTTAAATCCTAAAGACAGAAATTAAGCACATATTTAATTTTATATTAGCCATATTTCTAAGGAATCAAGTTAAAAAGAACATGCTTTCATGGTATTTTAAAGATGAGCATTTTATTTCACATTACCTGTCGACTCTGATTCTGAACATCATCTAGAGTTGGAAGATCAGCCAGATACTTTTCCAAGGTCTCAATTCTTCTCTGCTTTTCTTTGTTTTGTTCAGACTCCTTCTGGCATTTCTTTTTCAGGCTACTGATATATCTATCTCTGGTTTTAAGCTAAAGAAAAAGATTATGAATTTTTAGTAGTTTTGAGTCATTAAAAAAGAGCAAAACCAACATTCTAATTTTGGGCAGCACTGAAGTCATCAACAGTTCCAGGATAAGTGAATACCACCACCAACTCAATTAAGATTTACCTTATTTCATTCTAAGATTCATGTTTGTTTTTTCCCCCAAAATTTTATATGGCTGAAATCAAGAGTTTTGGGGCATTTGTTTTTATAACTGATAGCATCCTATATTGCATTTAGCCTGGTGACAATATGATTTAATTTTTATTGCCTACACATATATAAATTTGGCAAACACTGTTTATATCTTTGTCATTTCAATAGTAGTATGTTCATGTTGAAACTTTGTGTTGTGTTTAAATGATGTTTAAATTAACTTAAAATGTTATCAATTATAATTTGGTATTGAAAATAACTTAAAAATGTTGCCAATTATAATTTGGCATTGAAAAGTTTCTAGGTACCCACAAAGGCACAGAAACAAAGCCACAAGATATATTTTGAAATCAGGGAAGCAAGTATTCACCTTTAGAGGAATAATTCCAGTTTCTTATGTTTTGCAAAGCTATATCCAAATGTTCTATGCAAACTAAGGAAGAAAGATACCAACATTAAAGGTGTTTTGTTACTAAGAAACTTGCAAAGGCATTGTTTTTCATGTTCTATGCAATGTAACGAAAGCCAAGAGAACTTTTCAAATACTTAGGAACAGATAAGGCACTAGTGAAGCCACGTAATTCCTCAAGAAGACTACTGTTAATTCACTGTATCACAACTGAATTTTTAGCATATTTTCTTTCTAAAAACCATAAAATAAAGGTGCCTTACCACTGATGTCACCTTAGGGTTCATTAAATATACTCAGTAAACATGCACTTAATGCATATTAACATGCTCTCTGGCTTATTAGGAACTTATTAAAGGTTAGTTTCTATTATTAATAACAAATTTTTTCTGTCATAGAATAAGTCATGATCATGATTATAGACAATAAATGCAGAAGGAAATGACATGATCCAACCTCACATGGGCCTAAAGTATTGCTTAGCTGATTTGTTATCAATACAATGCTTTCTAACGTCCCTTCAAGAACTCAAGTCATCTCCAAATCCTCTGACATAAACACATTTATTCCTTCTCTTCATGCTTCCCTGGTACAAACATTTCCCTTCTTAGTTGCCTCACTTCACAGAGAAGCTAATCCTCTTCTTTTGTAAGAATAACTCTGCCATCTTGGCATCTGTCATCAACCCTTTCTTAGGTCTCAAGTATCTGCTCCATCATGTACCCACTCTGATACTCTGATCCCCACCTCCATTGTTCACTCCCTAGTCCTTTATTTGGAGTTAACTCACTTTTTCTCACCTCTTAGCAAAACTTGCTTCAAAAAATAAGTTTATTTATTCATTCAGTATATCAGACACCGTGGTGATGGGGCTGCATATGCTACAGTGATATGATACATTCAGACACAAAATGAAAGGACAATATACCAAAACTTGTGGGATGCAGCAAAAGCAGTATCAAGAGGGAGTTTTATAGTAATAAATGCCTACATTAAAAAAAGAAGGATCTAGAACAAAGCCACCATTTTTACCTCAAGGAAATAGAAAAAAAAATTCTAAATAGGCAGAAGGAAGGAAATAATAAAGATTAGAACAGAAATAAGTGAAATAGTAAATATAAAAATTAAAAAAAATGAAACTAACAATTGTTTTTTTGGAAGAGATGAAAAGAATTAACAAATCCTTAAACTATAAAAAAGACTCCAATGAATAAAATAAAAATGAAATGGGAGATATTACAACTAATGCAACAGAAATAAAAAGGATCATAAGGTACTATTATGAACAATCATACACAAAGATAATTCCTAGAATCATACAACTTACTAGATTGATTCTAGAAGAAACAGAAAGCTTAAACAGACCAATGAAAAATAAGGGGCTTGAAGTAATAACTTAAAAAATCCCCAACATACAAAGCCCAAGACCAGTTAATTCTACCAAACATTTAAAGAATAATACCAATTCCTTCCAAACTATTAAACAAAATAAAACAAAACAAAAAAAGGAAAGGAGGGAATACTTCCAAACTCATTCTATGAGGCCAGCAGCACCCTAAGATCAAAGCCAGAGAAAGATAAAAACTAAAAACTATAGGACAATGTCCCTGAACACAGATTAAAATATCCTCAAAAATATCAGTAAGCAGCCGGGCATGGTGGCGCACGCTTGTAATCCCAGTACTTTGGGAGGCGGAGACGGGAGGATCCGGGTTCGCGGCCAGCCTCAGCTCTCTCAGTTCTCTCTCTCCCTGTCTCTCTGTCTCTCTGCCTGTCCCTCTTTCTCTCTCTCTCTCCTTAGTGAGGCCCTCCGCAACTTTGTGAGACACGGTTTCAAAATAAAGTATAAAAAATAGGGCCGGGGGTGTAGCGCAGAGGTAGAACGCCCCTGCATTCAATCCCCGGTACCACAAAAAAAAAAAAAAATCAGTAAGCAAAATTAAACAACACATTAAAAGGATCTTACACCATGACTAACTAGAATTTATCCCTGACAAGAAAGGATGGTTCAATGTATGCAAATTAATGACATATCATATTATCAGAATGAAATATAAAAATGATATGATCATCAACAGATGCATAATATGCATTTGACAAAATCCAACACCATTTTGTGATTAAAAACTCTCAACAAATTAATTACAAAAGAATTTGCGTGAGGTGGTGGTGCTGTAAGTCCATTTATGAAAAGGCCACAGCTACTATCATACTAAATAATGAAAACTGAAAACTTACCCTAAAAAGTCTGGAAGAAGGCAAGAATGCCCTCTTGTCTCTCCTATTAAACATAGTACTAGAAGTCCTAGCCAGAGCAGTTAAGCAGGAGAAAGAAAAAACATCCAAATCAGAAAGAAAGTAAAATTCTTTGTTTGCAGAAGACATGAGATTTATCCTAAAGACTCCACCAAAAAATTGTTAGAACTAAAAATCCTGGAACATTTCAAGATATGAAATAATATACAAATATCAGTTGCATTTGTATATGTCAACAATGAACTATTTGAAAGGAAATTAAGAAAAAAATCTCATTTACAATAGCATCTAAAAGAATACTTACACCCTAATGCACAGGATGTAGAAACACAAACTTATCAAAGTCAACTACTATGCTGAGTATGAGGAGGAGGGAAGGGGGAGGAAATGGGAGTGGGAATTGGGAGAGGGCTAAATGACCGATGTGTACATGTATCCACACATGAAACCCATCAAGATGTAAGATTACAATGCACCAATAATTTTTTAAAAAATTTAAAAAAAGAATAAACTTAACCAAGGATGTGAAAGACTTGTACAGTGAAAACTATAAAACACTGATGAAAGAATTAAAGCAGACACAAATAAATGGAAAGACATTCCATGTTCATATACTGCAAGAATTACCATTACTTAAATGTCTATACTATCCAAAGTGATCTATACATTCAATAAAATCCCTACCAAAACCTCAATGATACAAAAACAGAAATAGGAGGGGAAAACCCCTCAAATTAATATGGAACCATGAAAGGTCCTGAATAATCAAAGCAATCTGAAGCAAGAAGAACAAAGCTAGAGATGTCACACTCCCTGATTTCCTTATAGTTTACAAAAAACTACAGTACTGGCATAAAAAGACATATACACCAATGGTACAGAATAGGGAGCCAAAAAAAAAATAAACCCATATATAGAGAGACAGTTAAGTGATCTTTGACAAGGATGCCAAGAATATACAATAGAGAAAAGACAGCTTCATCAATAGTGTTGGGGAAACCGAATATACATATGCAAAAGAATGCAGTCCCACCAACAGTGTAATAGGGTTCCGATCTCCCCACATCCTCACCAGCATTTATTATTTTTTGTGTTCTTGATGATTGCCATTCTAACTGGAGTGAGATGGAATCTCAGTGTAGTTTTGATTTGCGTGTCCCTGATTGCTAAAGATGATGAACATTTTTTTCATATATTTATTGGCCATTTGCATTTCTTCTTTTGAAAAGTGTCTATTCAGTTCAGTTGCCCATTTTTTAATTTTTTTTTGTGTTAAGCTTTTTAAGCTCTTTGTATATTCTAGATATTAGACCTTTGTCAATGGGTAAGTGGTGAAGACCTTCTCCCATTCTGTAGGCTCTCTCTGTAGAATCTTGATGGTTTCCTTTGCTGCACAGAAGCTTTTTAATTTTTTTAATGTGATTCCATTCATTAATTCCTGTTTAAATTTCTTGAACTTTTGGGGTCTTACTGAGGAAGTTTCTACCTGTACCTATATGTTGGAGTGTTAGTCCTATGCCCTCTTCTAGCAGTTTCGAAGTTTCTGGTCTAATTTCTACATGGTTGAACCATCTAGAGTTGACTTTTGTGCAGGGTGAGAGGTTAGGGTTAAGTTCCAGTTTTCTACATATGAATTGGACCTTTTATTACACCACTGGAAAAAAATCAACTCAAAACCAATTAAAAACTTTACACCTAAGACTGAACACTGTAAAACTCCTAGTGGAAAACAGAGGGGAAAGCTTCTTGACATTGGACTATGTAATGATTTCTTGAATATGTCACCAAAGCACAGGCAACAAAAGCAAAAATGAACAAGATTATATTCAGCTAAAAAGCTTCTGCACAGCAAAAGAAACAATTAAGAAGATGAAAAGGCAGCCTACAGAATGGGAGAAAATATTTGCAAACTATGTATCTGACAAGGCACTAATATCCAAAATATATAAGCAGCTCTTACATTTCAACAGCAAAACAAAACCAAAGCAAATAAACAAAAATAACCTAATTAAAAAATAAGCAATATATTTCTTCAAATAAGACATTCAAATGATCAACAGATATATGAAAAGACAGCAACATCAATCATCAGAGGAATGCAAATCAAAACCATAATGAGATATCACCTAGCACCTGTAAAAACGGCTACTATAAAAAAATAAAAGATATGTTTTGGTTAGGATACGGAATGTAAGAGTATACCTCCTATGGAAAATGGTATGGAAGTCACTCAAATAATTAAAAATAAAACTTGTGATCCAGAATCCCTACTTCTTGGTATTTATTTAAAAGCACTGAAATGAGGATCTAAAAGAATTGAAAACAGGAACTAAAGTGATATTTGCACTCCATGTTCATAGCAGCATTATTCACAATAGTGGAACACAGTGTAGAAACAGCCTAAATATTCATTCATGAACTAACATGTAAAAAATGTGGGTTTTTTAAGTGTATCAGTTAAAAATAATTTAAATAAAATTAATGTGGTATGTTGTACACATACAATGGAATATTATTCAACCTCAAAAAAGACAGAAATCCTGCCATCTGTGACAACACAGATGGCTCTGGAGTATATTATGCTAAATGAAATAAACCTGTCACAGAGGGACAAATAGTGCATGATTCTACTTATACGAGATGCCTGAAATAGTACAAATGGTGGTTGTCAGGGCTTTGGGGAGGAGGAAATGGAGAGTGAGTCTTCAATGTTTACAAAGTTTCAGTTACATAAGATGAATAATACTGTATTGTATACTAGCCTGATGATGTTGGAAAGATTATATAAGTATATATTTAGGAGGCAGGCTTGGTTAGACTTAGTGGTTTCTAGAATGAGTAACTGAATATATATAGAAATGAACACAGAAGAAAATTTTATTTTGTTTTGAGAAAAGTAGGGCAACAAGAAGGCAAATTAAGAATTGTGTAATGGACATCAAAAGTTTGAAGTACCTTTCAGACATCCAACTGGCAGATGTCACATAGGTAAGGAAGTATATAAACTGACTTTATTAAGGACTGAACACCAAGAATAATAAAAGATGAGAAAAATTAGATAAAACATAAAATTGTTTAAAAATCTTTATTCACTGAATCATCATAATTTTCATCACATTTTTTTAACTAAGCACTCTGATGAGAAACTATTTTAATTCCTCTTACATGTGACCAATTAATATTTCCTTGTTCCCTTGGATTGTGGTAGTGTATGAAGCCCCTAATATACAGAAAAAGACACAAAGATTTATTTAAGGTGCTTTCAAATTAGCCAAGATAAATCATATAAAATTTTTGTCACTTTTGGAAGATGAAAATTTCAATTCACATGTCTATATGTCCACAGGGCTATTAACTGAGTTCTCTATTTATAATGCCAAACCTGCCTGTATAAACACGGTGACCTGCTCCAATATCATAAACTGGGTATATCAAGAAAGAAATCTAAAATTGGTTCTGCCACTAACTAGCAACCCAAGGATCTGTGCCTCTTCCACAACTTAGGGATAGCATGTGTCCTCCTTGGTGTTCAGTGATACAATAATGAGGTGGAAATACTTTTAATAAAGACAGAAAGGTCAAGTGTGTGTGTGTGTGTGTGTGTGTGTGTGTGTGTGTGTGTGTGTGGCTTTAGCTACTTATTGTGAATTAGGGGCTTGAGCTTAATAACTTGAAGTAATGACCATATGAAGGAAAGAGCAACTACACTTTGTTTTCCAATAGTTTATGCTCAACATGACAAAGAAACAAATGACAGACCCAACAAGGAAAAGGGAAACAGCTACTGCTGCAGGCAACTGACTTAAGGTTTCACTTTAGTTAGAAAGGTAGAATACACAGAAGAATTTTTATACTCAAGAAAATTCTTAAATTTTTTACAGATAGCGCAAGGCATAACACTAATCACTTCAATATAAATGTATGACATTTATGGACATACATGCCACCTGACACAGGGTAAATGACAAGAATTTATGTAGAAGGAATGCTGTTGATCTAATATGACTTTATCAAAAATGCCTACCTTTTCTTCCAGTTTCTTCTTCTCTTCACTAAATTGGGTTAGTCTTTGCTTGAGAAACTCGTTGAGCTGTAGAACCTCTTTCTCAGTACATGCAAGCTTCTGTTCAAGCTCCTCTTGCTGGGGATGGGACACTGATTTCTCTGAAAATGGAGTCTGCAGTGACGCATTCTCATATTGTGGCTATTGGGAAAGAAAAAAAGAAAGCAGGTAAGACTTCTCTTGAACAACAACAACAAAAAAAAGAACTGTAAAAGAATTATAATGCAGAGAGTACATATATACTCTAGAAACAGACAGACCTTGGTTTAAATCTCAGCTTTCCCACTTCCTAGATATCCCTTGCTAAGCCTTAGTTTTCTCATCTATAAAAAAGAAATACTAGCCGGGTGTGGTGGCGCATGCTTGTAATCCCAGTACTTGGGAGGCTGACACAGGAGGATCGCAGGTTCAAAGTCAGCCTCGGCAACTTAGCGAGGTTCTCAGCAACTGAGTGAGTCCCTGTTTCCAAATAAGAAATAAAATCGGGCTGGGGGTGTAGCTTGGAAGTAGAATGCCTCCGGGTTCAATCCCCAGTACCAAAATAACAATAACAACAATAATAATAATAATAATAATAATGATACTAAAGCTTATTTTGCACTGCTTTTTGTGGAACAGAGATAAATTCCTAGCATGATAAAAGGTAGATATTATTTGGTTTAAAAGTATGCTTAGAAACGTAGGTAGTAGCCGGGCATGGTGGCACACGCTTGTAATCCCAGTACTTGGGAGGAGGAGACCAGAGGATTCTGGTTCGTGGCCAGCCTCACAGCTACTTAGTGAGGCCCTCCGCAACTTCGTGAGACCCGGTTTCAAAATGAAGTATAAAAAATAGGGCCGGGGATGTAGCTTGGAGGTAAAACACCCTTGGGTTCAATCCCTGGTACTGCAAAAAAAAAAAAAAAAATGTAGGTAGTAAATTAAATGCATTCACTCTGTAAAGTAAAAAATTAGCAAAGTAAATAAAAACTAATTAAAAATTTCTGCACAGATGACCATTTCCAGATAATATTAAATCCAATAAGCATTAATAGAACATGTTCCTAACTAGAATGTATGTCCATGAAATCAGGGATTTTTGTCTTAAGGTACTCTCCTATTCCTATTGTGTACAACAGTGTCTGGCACAAAATAAGTGTTCAAAAAATAATGGCTGGATGAAAAAATGCATTATTAATTCCATGATTAAAGCTTTGATAGAAATTCTTTTAAAGGGGAAGATATTCCCTCACCCCCTTCCTTCTGCAGGGTTAAAACGCAAGTCGAGGACAGGAAATAGAAACATTTCTTCAGACAAATGAACTTAATTACAATTAGAGACTATTGAGATTATTTCAGCTGAACATAGTAGTAGAGGTAATTATCATCCCATTAAGAGAGGTAGATCCTAACTTGGAAGAATGGGTGGTAGGCCAGGAAACTAAACAGTTAATATAGATTTAAGGCTTACAATACTTCATGTTAGGAGATTAGAAGTCACTACTCTGTCCTAACAAAAAGCAGAAAGCTGAACAAACTGAAATATCAATAACTCTTTTAAGATCTGTCACAGAAGTGAGGTCATAGGGCAAATTGCTGGTCCTAAAACCGGAGAATCAGACAAGTAGACAAAAAAACCACATAATTTTATTTCTGTGGTACTGGGGATTGAATCCAGAGGCATTCTACCTCTGACTACACCCCTAGTCCTATTTTATTTGTTATTTTTGAAACAGGGTCTCGCTAAGTTACTTCGTGCTGGCCTCAAACCTTCAATCCACCTGTCTCAGCTTCCCAAGTGCTGGGATTACAGGTATGCGCCACCACACCCAGCTAAGAAAACCATAATTTAATGGAGTAGAAACCCTTCAAGCAAAAACCTCCATTGGAACCTGTGCTGGGATAGTAAAACCTGAACTGTAACTGATGAATTTATGGAGGCTCAGAGTGAGCAGATCTGAAAGTTGAAAATTCCATAGGTACCCCGCACTTTTCTAAGCTTTTCATCCCAGAATTTTATGAGTGAGTATCAGGAAAATCTCGTTTCTAGTAGGTGTGAGTGTGCAGGTAGGGAGGGGTGGAAAAGGAGCCATTTAAAACTAGACCAGAGCATTCTGTTCTTCTCAAAAGTGCCTGACCTCAGGAGAAACTGTTACTGGAACCTAAACTGTATGGGTCTTATCAAGGCCTAATCCAGTTGGGGAAGAGAAATACTCAACTCCAGCCAACTCTAGCCTTTTCACATGGATGAAGACTGATAGACAATTTCAGCCCACTCCTGTCATCTTGTCCCACCTACGGACAGGAAAGAAAAAAAAAAAAAAAACCAAGAAACCTAATATAGGGGAATAGGCCCTCCAAAAGACTGAGACCTAATCATAAGACTACAGAATGCTTCCCCTCCTCCAACACCTTACCACTATATTACTAAAGACCTGTTTACATTTACTAATAGGGTTATCTGACAGTGGACTTAGGTTAGTTGTAAACGTATATGCACATTCTAGGGCAACTACTGAAGTAAGTGAAACATTGACAAATATAATAGATATTAATTCAACTATATTCATAATCACTCTGAACATTAAGGCTTAAATGCACCAATTTAAAGATAGAGATCATCAGTGTGGATCAAAAAGCAAGATCCAATTATACATTCTCTATGAGAAACTCACATTAAATATAAAGATACAGATGGCTGAAAAGTAAAGGGATAAAGAAGATATACTAAAGTAATGCTACTCAAAAGAAAGCAGGAATAGTTATCTTAATTTCAGAAAAAGCAGACTTCAGAGCAAGAAAAGTTATTAAGAGCCTACAGAATGGAAAAGCTTTGCTAGCTGCTACTCTCATAGAGGACTATTATCTAGAATATACAAAAAACTTAAAAAAACGTAACACTCAAAAAGCCAATCAAGAAATGGACAATTGAACTAAACAGACACTTCACAAAAGAAGAAATACAAATGGCCAATAAATACATGAAAAAATGTTCAATATCATTAGCAATCAGGGAGATGCAAAATGAAAATATACTGACATTCCATCTAACCCCAATCAGAATGGCAATCATCAAGAAGTCAAACAACAATAAATGCTGGCAAGGATGTGAGGAAATAGGAACTCTTCTATACTGTTGGTAAGATTACAAATTAGTGCAACCTCTATTGAGATCAGTGTGGAGGTTCCTCAAAAAATAGGGAATGTAACCACCATACAATACAGCTATACAACTTCTGGGTATCTTTCCAAAGGAAATGAAATCAGAATATTATGGTGATACATGCATATTCATGTTTATAGCAGTACAATTCACAATAGCCAAATCATGGAACCAGCCTAGGTATCCATCAACAGATGAATGGATTACAAAATTACGGGATATGCGCGCAATGGAATTCTACTCAGCAATAATGAAGAACACAAAATAATGTCATTTACAGGAAGATGGATGGACCTAGAGAACATTATATTAAGTGAGATTAGCCAGTCACAGAAAGTGGGCATGTATTTTCTCTCATATGTGGAAGCTAGGCAGCAATTGGAATATAGGAGGGACTTTAGATATGGAGGAGAAACACCAGTGGAGCAGTGGAGGGGGTGTAGAGGAGGGTGAGTAGGGAGAATTAATGAAGGAAATATTTCCCTTGACATTATGTATATATATGGAATTAACATTGCCAATCTCAGTACCATATACAGGGAAGGGAAGGGAGCTGGGGAAAAGCTCACCAAGTGCTGTGTGCATGTATGTCCCTATTACTCTGAACTTCATTATGATGTGAGACCACAATGCACCAATAAAAATATATTTAAAAATAACAGAAGGGTCCATTCTTAAAAAATAAAACAATTTTAAGGTGTATATATTTAACAACAGAGTGTCAAAACACATGAAAGAAAAAAACGGATAGAACTGCAAGAAGAAATAAATAATCCACTACAGCAGTTGGATATTTTAACAACCTATCAGAAATGGACAGACTCAAAAGGGAGAGAATCTGTGAGGACATAGTTGGTTTCAAAAGCCCCATCAACCAATCAGATGAATTGGTATCTATACACTAATGATTCAACAAGAGCACCACATATTCTTCTCAAGCTCATATAGAGCATTCAACAAGACAACCTTCTGACTCGTAAAACACACCTTAACAATTTTAAAAACTGAGAAATCATCCAAAGTCTGCTCTCAGACCACAGTAGAATTGAACTAGAAATAAAAAACAGATAACCAGAAAATTTCAAGATACTTATAGATTATAAAACACACTTCTAAATAATATGTTGGTTAAAAAGGAACACATAAGAGAAACTAAAAAATATTTTCAACTAAATTAAAATATAATTTCTCAAAACTTGTGGGATCCAAATAAAGTAATACTTAGAGGAAAATTTATACAGTTGAATGCATATGTTAGATAAGATCTAAAAATCAATCATCTACGCCTCCAACCTGGGAAAGTTGAAAAAGTAAATCCTAAGTAAGCAGAAAAAAGAATAATATTAGAGCAGAATGCTTTAATTTCCAGTTAGTAACATCTTCTGCCTTCTCTGGGTTTCATGCAACCACTTCTCTGTGGAGAAAGATTTGCTATCCTTCAGTTTTATGGCACCTTTCCCCATGGTCCTTCACAAGCTGTGTTCTTCTACTACCCTCTATAAAACATTGCAGTTCCCTGTCTTTATTTTGAAATCCCATTTTCTTCTCACTGCAAAAATGCTTCCTTGAGCCGGGTGTGGTGGCGCACACTTGTAATCCCAGTACTTGGGAGGGTGAGACAGGAGGATCCAGGTTCATGGCCAGCTTCAGCTACTTAGTGAGGCCCTCCGCAACTTAGCGAGACCCTGTTTCAAAATAAAGAATAAAAATAGGGCTGTGGATGTAGCTCAGAGGTAGAATGCCCCTGGGTTCAATCCCCAGTACCAAAAAAAAAAAAAAAAAGCTTCCTTGAACACGTTGTCACACCCAAGGCTTCAAACACCGCCAACTTTGACTGATGACACCTAAATCTCTTTTCTCTGACTCAGACCTACACTCATAAAAATAAGTATCATTCTTCATCTCAACTCCAAATTTACAACATGTAAGTTTAACTAGTTATTTTCTCCTCTAAACTTATTCCTAGCATAGTAGTCTCCATTGTGAAATCAATCAACTATCCCATCAGATACTAGGTAATCATTCTCTCTCATACACCACATAGATAAGTCATAATATCTGGCCTGTTTGACCATGGTTGGCCACACAGATGTTTAATAAACACTCTTGCTCTTGTGTTCATTTAACTTTTGGACTACTGAGATGGCTTCTTGACTAGTTTTCCTGTCTCCAGTACCACCTATTTAAAATTCAATCTATATTATACCACTGTAGTAACCAGTGAAAGAGATTGCTATTAATAATTATATTAGTACAACACACATAAACTAAGACCCTAAGCAACCCTGGGACAGATGGGCTCTTTACTTTCTCAGGTCTTCAATATGACTTGGCTCTCTGCTTTCCTCTTCAACCACATCTCTTTCTACCCTTCTCTCATTTTATACTTCATCCATACAGAACAATCTGTAGCTTTCCAAATACATTATTTCCCCTCATTCCTTTTGCCTTCTTCATATCTTACACACTATCTCTCAAACAGTATTCTGCTACCTCCCCTTCTCCTGGCTAAATTCATTTAGATCATCAGATTCTCAGATTAGATATCCCTTCCTACAATAAGACTGATCTGACCCTTGGAAGGCTAATTTATATGCTTTTAGTAGGGGTTCCCATAGCACTTCCTATGTAATCACTTTGGGTACTTCTGACACGGGCAATTTTCTGTTGTTTGCCTGTCTCGCTCATTAGACCATACATTGTTCAAGGGCAAAACAAAATTCATTCACATTTATTTTACTAGATATGAAATAGTACCTTATCCATAATGAATATATATACCTTTTTATGTAAATGAATAAATATGTTTTTTGATACAGTCTTCCTCTGTGGGCTTTGAGATATATGGAGGCCTAACTTGTTTTTCGCTTTTGTAGCTCCAGTATTTAACTCATTAGACATTTAATGTTTTGTTAAATGGACTCATTTGTAAAGGTGAGACTCATTTATTAAATGTTCATTAGAACCGAAGCACTGGTGGCAGAAAAAAATAAAGGGAAAATAATATAAATGGAAAGAATAAGGAACAATGCATCAACGAAGCTTAAGAAGAGTAAATATTATTTGGTTGATCTTTTCAAGGTACACACACACACACACACACACACATATATATGGAAAAACAAAACCCCTTTCTTATTAAGAAAAAAAAGGGGTCCTTCACATTTTTTTCTCCATGAAGACCTATTAGCCACAAATGGAAATTTTGGTATGAAGCATTATAAATATAAACCATGGTTTGATTCTGCCAATACTACCACTAAAACTATCTGGAAAGCTTTGGATTTTAGGATGAATGCATGGTTCCTATGCTCTATCAATGAGACTATGTCTAAAGTGATCTTAATTATAAGATTAATTTAAGTTTTTAATAGTCAAATGGAAGTTACTTCTCAAGAATATGTTTTTCACCTATAAATTAGTAAAAGAATATTATTCTTATTTTACAAATTAACTTTATTTACTCTAGAATACACAGAATATAAAAACATAATTTTCTTTGTCAAATGTACTATGAAATTAGGCTGACCAAGATATGAACCAGAAAAATGTGCATATACAAAATGCTATGCATAAAAAATAAGATTGTTCATACATCCAATCCTTCACTAAAGAAATTCTTTATCATCCTATCTGTTATTTCTTCTAACTTTTGCCATTTTATCAGCTCTCTATGTCTACCGATGAAAGTTTAGCTTATATATTTGTCATACCCACTTAGCATTTTCCTTGTACTTCCTTTTACAAACTGCCCTGATATTTTTAAATCAAATTTCTCAATGGCATTTCGATTCTCTGCACGATTCGAAATCTTCTTAATACTTTTAGCAACCCCTCTTTCATATCCTTCCAGATAATTTTATCTGACCTTGAGGACTGACTTGGAGAGCCCTCTGCTGGTCAGGTTCTGTGTAAAAAAAACATTTTCTTCAGCTCTCTGATACCTATTTTTACCACTTTTGTAATATAATAATAATTGTATAATACAAGAAAAACATTTATTTATAATGATGAAGTTATAAGGAGAAATTGAATGGTTCTAGTAAAATTATTGTTATCAAAACAAATTATACTAGTTATAACACAGAAATACCATTTTCAAATAACTACACTATTACTCTTAGTACTATACCCATAGAGCCTTGCTATTATGTGACTAAAGTCATAGATGAGACCATATAATAATGAAGTACTTGGATGTATTAGTAACTCAAGTATAAAAAGCAAGCTGTAATCTCTGTTAAATGCTTCTGCCTCAGGCAAATTCGATAGTTATTAGGTCTTCAATATTTCCTGATTTTAATATCCAATACCTTTAATATTTATAAGTAACACATTTGAAGATAACATAAAGGAAAAATTCCACTTCAAATGATTTTTTTAAAATCTAGAAATAAATACCTTAACAGTACTTGGGAGGCTGAGACAGGAAGACCACAGGTTTGGGGCCAGCTGCAGCAACTTAGTGAGGCTTTCCGCAACTTATTAAGACCCTATTTCAAAATAAAAAATAAAATAGGGCTGGGAATGTAGCTTAGAGGTAGAATACCCATGGGTTCAATCCATAGTACCACACACACATATAAAAAGACCTTAACAAAGAAGATAAAAAAATTCTGCAAACAGATATAGTATCATAAAGTATTAGGCCTCACTTTTTAAAAAATATATACTTTCATTAGTGCCTTGTAATCTCACATAATAATGAAGTTCAAAGTGACAGGGACATACATGCACAGAGCACTGGTAAGCTCAGGCCTCATTTTTGATCCCAATAAAAATACCAAGTTTTTTTCTCCTTTTGGAAATAAATAAGTTAATTATAAAGTTTATGTTTAAGGAAAACTCTTAAAAGGCAAAGTAACAATTGGAGAAAGTAGTCCTTGCAGTCACATCAATTTTGTTGCATGGTCTCACTGATCCTATCTATGTCTGTGTTCCCATTAGACTGTACTCTCTCTGCAGGCAAAATTAACCTTATTCACATTTCTATTCCCAGGGCCCAGATACTGTCTTACTCATCGTGAATACAAACACATTTAGAAGGGATGGATGAATGTGCTTTCCCACAAGAGCTCGCCCTTGGTAAGGTCTGAGATCCATGAAAGCATAAACTATTCTTTACTTCTGTGATCTCAGAATTTAGCACAATGTATGTTCAATAATTGTTTTGCTAAATGGGTTCATTTGTAAAGGTGGGAATCATTTATAAAAAATACTCATTAGAGTTAGAGTTTATGGAGTGTTGGAATTATGACTTCTTCTAATAATTTCACAGTCCCTGGTCTAACTTCCAGGTCTTTGATCCACCTCGAGTTGACTCTTGTGCAGGGTGAGAGGTAAGGATTCAGCTCCATTTTTCTACAGGTACATAACCAGTTTTCCCAGCACCATTTGTTGAAAAGACTGTCCTTTCTCCAACGTATGTGTTTGGCACCTTTGTCAAAAATCAATTGGCTATAAGTTAGTGGACTTGTTTCTGTATCTTCTATTCTATTCCACTGGTCTATGTGTCTGTTTTTGTGCCAATACCATGCTGATTTTATTACTATAGCTCTGTAGTATAATTTGAAGTCAGGGATTGTGATGCCTCCTGCATGGTTCTTATTGCTGAGAATTGCTTTGGCTATTCTGGGTCTTTTGTTTCTCCGTATGAAATTAATGACTGATTTTTCTAACTCTGCGAAAAATGATGTTGGTATTTTGATAGGGATTGCATTGACTCTGTAGATTATTTTTGGCAGGATGGCCATTTTGATAATATTTATTCTGCCTAGCCAAGAGCAGGGGAGATCTTCCCATCTTCTAAGATCTTCTTCAATTTCTTTCTTCAGTGTTCCATAGTTTTCATTGTAGAGGTCTTTTACCTCTTTGGTTAAGTTTATTTCTAGGTATTTGATTGGTTTTGAAGTTACTGTGAATGGGATTGTTTTCTGGATTTCTTTCTCAGTGGATTCATGGTTGGCATATATGAAAGCTACTGACTTTTTTAGGTTGATCTTGTATCCTGCTACTTTGCTGAATCCATCATATAGGCACTCCATCATATAGGCACAGGTAGAAACTTCTTCAACAAGACCTCCAAAGCACAGGAAATTAAAACGAGAATCGATAAGTGGGATAGCATTAAACTACAAAGCTTCTCCTCATCAAAGGAAACCATCAAGAGCTTAAAGAGAAAGCCTACGGAATGGGAAAAGACCTTTGCAAGCTATCCCTCTGACAGAGGTCTAATATCTAGGATATACAAAGAACTTAAAAGACTTTACACTAAGAAAACAAACAATCCTATCAAGAAGTGGGCAACTGAAATGAATAGACACTTCATGAAAGAAGAGATACAAATGGCCAACAGATACATGAAAAAATGTTCAACATCATTAGCAATCAGAGAGATGCAAATCAAAACTACTCTAAGATTTCATCTGACCCCAATTAGAATGGCAAGTATTAAGAAGTCAAACAACAACAAATGTTGGCAAGGATGTGGGGAAATTGGGGCTCTTCTACACTGTTGGTGGGATTGCAAACTAGTTCGACCACTGTGGAGATCAGTGTGGAGATTCCTCAGAAAACTGGGAATGGATCCACCATATGATCCAGCTATACCACTACTAGGTATCATACCAATGGGATTGAATCTAGAGAACAACAGTAATATATGCATACCCATGTTCATAGCAGCACAATTCACAGTGGCCAAATTATGGAACCAACCTAGATGTCCATCAACAGATGAATGGATTATAAATTATGGGAAATACACACAATGGAATTCTACTCAGCAATAAAGAAGAATAAATAACAGCATTTGCAAGAAAATGGAAAGATCTGGAGAACATTATGTTAAGTGAGATTAGCCAATCATAAAAAAAGAAGGAATATATGTTTTCATTAATATGCGCAACTTAGGGAGTAGTGGGGACACAAAAGGGACTCCAATGACAACGGAGAACCCTCAGTGGTACAAGGGAAGGGGTACAAGGGAAGGGGAAGGGGAAGAAAGAAGTGAATCTATGGAATTACTGTCATAAACAATGTGTATATATGAGATTATACCAACATCATTCTCAGTGC
>PVJS01041909.1:0-17751 GCA_004027185.1 Glis glis
GAGAGCTGAGGCTGGCCACGAACCCGGATCCTCCGGTCTCCGCCTCCCAAAGTACTGGGATTACAAGCGTGCGCCACCACGCCCGGCTTAGACCTTGCTTCTTGCTCCATTATATAGAAGGAACTCAGTTTCCCTGTGCTAATCTGAATATATCACTATAGCCAGTAGATTAACCCTTTTCCTGCTTGTTGTGTTGGTGCTGTGGCATCAAAGGACCAAAATGTCCAGGTGGTAATTTCACATTTAAATTCAGTGGAACCATTGCTGTGTAGTCTGGTGGAAACATCTCCTCCTCCCTTGGGGACCAGGTTCCCCAAACCAGCAGGTTCAAAGTTGCTAAGATTGGAATAAAATATTCTGTGAGTTGACTCTTAGGTATAATAGCAAGAGGACTCACTTTACTTCCAGCTTTTGAGTTCTAGACCTGTATATTCCAGATGTGGGAGAGACTACCTTATATGTAGGTTTCTGATTCAAAGTGTATATTGCACTCTATAAAATCGAATTCTACCCTTTCGGGATGTTTTGTTCTAACTGGTATCTTAACTTGAGTCTTTGGGAATCATTCTACTTTTCAGTTAGGTCAGCCCCTTCTGGTGGTGGTGACAGGGCATTGACAATTTTCTCTCCCTCTCCCAGTGTTGCCCAGGCTAGCCTTCAGCTTGTGATCCTCTTGCCTCAGCCTCCCAGGTAGCTGGGATTATAGGTATGTGCCACCACGCCTAGCTGACACTTCCTGTCACTGTACCAATGGCATGCTTCTGGAAATTTCTATATTTTTATTATAGCTGCCCTTTTGATTCTCACACTTGCTTATCAGTTTTCCTACTCTGACCTGGTTCATGATGTTAGGTAACATCTTTCCTCATTCTAGACCTTTGAGTATCCACCAGAAGAGTGGAAGGTTTGGATTTGATGCTTCTTGGAAAATCTTTCCCTTCCAATGTGTTCTTACTCCAGTGACCTTGCAGGGTGGTGTGAGATCCATTAGGACAGAGTGTGTAAAGAGAACTGTTAAGACTAAGGTCTGTGCATGTGGGAGGGTTGAAGCCGATGCCTTCTCATCTCTGAGAGCACCCATGACCATGGCTTGACTTCAATCCCCTCTGGAGCTCAGGGAAGTCATGCCATCCCACTCATACCCTGGGACACTTAAGATCAGCACTCATTTCTGTGGATGTGGGGAAGGGGTAACATTGTGGAGAGAAGGCCAGAAAAGGAGTGTGGAGGTCTTTGGCATTTCTGTTTCTTCCTATCCCCTCCCCCCCACTTCTGCTCCCCCTTAGCAGAGTTATGTGTGCACATATGTACATTTTCTTTCCCAATGAGATCTGACTGCTCTGGAGCCAACCAGACTTAATGAGGAGACAACCATTCTGCTGTCTTCCTTCTTCCTCCTATCTGCTCCCTGGCCTAATGCTGTTCTTGGCTGTTGCAGCAGGCTATGAGGAACTATACTACACTTTTCCTGGTTTTGTTTTTCCTTTTCTTTCCCTTCCCCTTTTCCCTTTCCCCTCCTTCTTTGAAAAGTACCCTACTGTATAATTGGTTATCTAATCAGTCATGCAAATAAGCACTGTGCCAGGGCCTGCAGAAGTAAGGCAGGAGGCTTGAAACTCACAATCATGTGAGTGTTGCCTTTCCTCCTCCCCCTCTCAAATGTGCCCCTTGTGGTCTATGTTGGGGGCGTTAAGAGAGGAGGCAATGTGGACTGGGTTTCCATGGAGGTAGGCACTGGACACTGGTGGAATGTCTACTTGGCAGGTTAAAAGGAAAAAAACAGGGCTGGTGTCATGGGAGAATTTTGGAGATGGTGTAACTGAATGTGGATGGGACAGTTGGACTTACTGTGTCTTGAATTTCTATTCCATCTGCTGGGCCCTTTCTTATGCCTATGTCCCCCAGCACACCTGCCTAGAATGTCCTCTTTTCTCCTTTCGGCCTTTCCAAATCTTGCCTATTTTCCAGGCTAGTACTTATAATGATGTGGTCAGGACCAGTCATGTAGAGTGACTGCTATCTCATAGTACTCATTGTCTATGACAAACAACCCCTGCACTAAACCTCGTGCACTGCTTGTGCTCACGGAGCCAACTGTGTGCTCTCTTCTCCATCATCTTTCCAGTTCTGCAAAAGCCCTTTGAGGTCAATAGGTGGTGGTGGTGGTGGTGGTGGTGGTGGTGGTGATGGTGCTGGTGCTGGTGAGAGGAGGCAAGAAGAGGTTGTTTAGTATTTGGGCCAGGAGCACAGACTTTGGAGTGGCAGATTTGTCACTTCTATGTGACTTTAAGTGGCTACCTTAAGCCTCAGTTTTCTCATCTATAAAACACTGAAAGCAATATTTCCAGTAATTGGTTGTTCTGACAAATGACACATCACCTATAAATATTTAGTGTAATGGTTGGTTCATGGTGCTCAACAAGTGTTAAGTAGCTGGGTGTGGTGGTGCACCCCTGAAACTTGGTACATGGGAGGCTAAGACAGGAGGATTGCAGATTTGAGGCCAGCCTCAGTAACTTAGTGAGACCTGGTTTCAAAATAAAAAATGGCAGGGGGTATAGCCTGGAGGTAGAATGCCCTGGGTTCAATCCCCAGTACAAAAACAAAACAACAACCACAAATGTTAGGTGTGATTGTTACAGTTATCACTATTCCACTTTGTGGTTGGGCAAAAGGATGTGTGGGGAGTTTAGGTAGCTTAGTCCAGTTGCATGGTCGGTTGTCAGCTGCCCAGCAAGGACCAAAGGATTATTTGGAATTGCTAGACACTGCCGGAACAGGGACTGTAGTACTCAGAGAGGGGCCTGGTGTAGACACACAGGTGGCAGGATGGAAGCATCTTCATGCAGTGGAAAAAGCCCTTGACCTGGAGACCCAACAGCAGCTCTGTCAGGATAATACCTGGCTGTTGTTTTCACCCTTTTGTCCCCAGTCCCCAGAACCAGACACATTGTAGGTGCTGGGCCAGTCTCTGAAGGAATGATCAGAAGCCCTGAGCCATAGCTCTAGCTGTGTCTCTGAGCTGGGAAACCCCAAATTCATGTCCTTAGAGTCACAAGCATCTCCTCAGGAAGTGGAGGGTGGGCATGTTGGGACCCTGCCAGCTCTCATGATCTTCTGGTTTCTGGATTAATAGATTGAAGGACCCTGGTAGCCTCATACCATCCAGCATGTTCTTTGCCTTGGTTGTACTTTTGGAGAATGGGGGGGGGGGAGAGGCAAGGGCATGAGCTGGCTGACAGGCACCAAGGTCGCCCAGGTGCTGCCAGTACTGCACACAGTGGATGACTGTCCTCAGATGGCCCAGGGCTGGCTGGGCTTTGCAGGAGTGCTTCAGCTTTCGGGCAGCCTGGATTCCTGCTGATGCTGACAGGCATCCCTGGCAGCTGTGTGTGCTGCTGCTGTTGCTGCTGCCTCTAGTCAAGAGAGGGTTCTGATAACTCCAGCATCTGGTTGCCCACACAATAAAACTTGTGACATTTGAGGCCTTTCAGATGCTCTGGCCTCCATCAGCCTTTCGCATGCTACCTGTCACTACAAGTCCTCAGGCTCCTGCCGCTATGCTATAGGCTCTGAAACCTCTCCCTTCTGGCTTTTCACACAGGTCTGCCATTGCACCTGTCCTTCCCAGGTGCACAGTATTGCTCTTTGGGTTTCTATCCATGCCTGCTCACATATCTTCCTTCCTAAGGAATCTCTTTCGTCAGAATTGATTCTTTGTCCATACAACCTGCAGTGCCTAGATTGTATGTGCTTCCATCTAGCACTTTTTCCTTCTGTAAGGTAGGATTCTCTGGTGGTTCAAATGCTGGCCTTGCTGTTGGACAGACTGGGATTCAAATTCGGGCCATTCCCTGACTGTGTGACCTCAGGCAGGTCACTTCACATCTTTGGCCTCAGCATGTTTGTTGATGAAGCAGGGCTAATAAGTAGTAAGAGCTTTGTGAGATGCCACATATGTGGCTCTTTGCAGGTGACAGCTAGTGTATATTCAATGATCCCACCGCCATGATCTCCCTTGTGTTTAAGTCTGCTCTGCCAGGCAGCATAACCTCCTTCCATGCAGAGCAGTGCAGTATTCCTGTAACAGCTGGCCCACCACAGTCAGAAACCACACCAGTGAAATAGGTGCACTACACTGCGGCTCTGATTTCCACACCCTTCCAATCCTTGCCCAGAGCTTTACATGGACTAATGGGTTGTACTGTATAAAGGATTGGATTTCGAATTTCGTCATGCCCTATATTTCCTGGCCCTCAGAAAATTAATATTCCAAATTGGAATTTGTTGTGCAAAATTCTCCATTTTCTCTTCTTTGACTGTTCTGTGAAGCCTAGTTTCAGTTTATTTCTTTGAATTAATTAATTGGGCAAGCCTCTGTGAAGCACCTGGGGTTGTGAGGAAGTTATGAGCAGCATCCTTAGATGGATGTGCATTTGCCAGGCCTTCACTGTGCTTCTGGATTGGGCTGCACAGTGCTCTGGGGTAGACGAGGGGCATTGGATTATTATTGTCCTCACTTTATGGAGCATAAACATCCTCTGGCTCTGAGGGGGGATCCTTTCCCTATCACAGTCAACCTCTTCCTGTCTCTTTTCTCCTTCCCTGACACTTGTCCCTGGTTGGAGGGCAGCAGAGGATTTGGAGCTTATCCAGCCCCCCATCCAGAGTGCAAGGTGTTTCCTTTTGATCCGTTTTTCTACTAAGCATGAAGAACACTGAGAGGTATGAAGGAGGGGAAGACATGGTCCCCTCCTACCAGAAATTTATAAACTCACTGTAGTGGCTCGCCACATGCATCTGTATTGAGCAAATAGTGACCAAATGTCTGCTTTGTGCCTAGCACTGTGCTAAGGGTTGGAGATATGGTGTTTTAACTAGACAGAAAAGATGTCTCCCAGGCCTCTAGCCATGGAAAAGACATTTTAGAGAGAAAGACAATCAAGATAGTTACTGTGCTATGAAGAAAATTTATGAAAAATTAAATAGCAGTACAAGTAGAACACAATAAAATAAAAATGAATTACAGAATCATCCCGTGTCAGACTGGAAAGGCCTGGTGCTGTCTCCTTTTCTTCAGAGCAGAGAAGCCAGGCTGTAAGAGGGCACAACAGAGCCAGGACGGATGTCTAATTAGTGCCCCTTCCATGCGCCACTATGTGGAGGGGTCTGGAGCAGGGGGAATGGCCTTTTTGAGAAGGGTGTTGAGATCTTTCCTTTCTACCATTAGAACTCAAATCTGGCTCCTCTTTTAATTAACACTTACAGAAGAAAACCCAAAAGAACCAAATCTGTGCATTTGTGGTGTAGGAACATTTCTTCCAACTGAGAACTCTCCAAAGAATTTGTAGCCATAGATTTGTGTAAGAACTTGATTTGTACCCTACATTTTTTATGTTTATTACATAAGCAGATATACCCAGGTTTGTACAGCAGAAAGAACTAGTTCAAGGTGGCTTCTGAAAGATTCTGCTACTATTTGAAAGGCATTAGGAACTTTAAACATCCTAGAGGGGAAACGGGTGGGAGGTGCAGGCTCTGAGGCCAGAGGAAGGGCTCAAGGACACTGCCTTAGGAGCACTGAGAAAGGAGCAAGAAAGACACTTCCTAAATGAGAAAGAGAATAGGTAGCTGCACACACAACCTCAGATACGAGTCTAAACTCCATTTCTTCCTCTATAACTCCCGATGCCCCAATAAGCAAAATTTTAGAGGATATTCATATTATAAAGGAGAACAAATGTTACCATAAACACTGTGTGTATGTGGTAGACAACTGTGAGTCACATGCAGGAAAGGGACAGAATAAACCAGAGTTGTGAAGTCCTGCTAATCAACATAGATGGGACTGGGGGTGCAGCTCCCTAAGCTCTCTCTCTGGTCTGTTTGAGGCCACATCTAGGTAGCCATGTGTTTTGACTAATTGTCTCATTCCTCTTCTCAAAATTTTTGTTCCAGAACTAAGCCAGGGAGAGCTCCATAGAGAGATCTAAAGTGTCCAGAGGCTGGGCGTGGTGGTGCATGCTTGTAATCCAAGTATTTGGGAGGCGAAGACCAGAGGATCTGGGTTCGCCGCCAGCCTCAGCTACTTAGTGAGGCCTCTGCAACTTCGTGAGACCCAGTTTCAAAATAAAGTATAAAAAATAGGGCCGGGGGTGTAGCTCGGAGGTAAAACGCTCCTGGGTTCAATCCCCGGTACTGCAAAATAATAAATAAATAAATAAATAAATAAATAAATAAATAAATAAATAAATAAAATAAAGTGTCCAGAGCCAGCCACACCTGTTCTCCCAGCTTTTTCTTGTGCTGATGTTGAGGTTGGGGCTGGGGATGAAGGGGCAGTGGTGATGGGGGAGTCAAGAATACATGCTCAAAAGTTACTTTGGGAGAGGAGTGATCCTTTTGTCTTAGCCTCCCAAGTACTGGGATTATAGACATGCACCACCACACCCTGCTTGGCTTAATCAAAATTAAACGCTTGTGTTCATCAAAAGATACTGTTGGGGCTGGTGATGTAGCTCAGTGATGGAGTGCTTGCCTACCATATGTGAGGCATCTAAGAAAACGAATAAGCAAGTCACCAATTAGGAGAAAATATTTGTAGAACATTTATCTGATGAAGGATTTGTATCCAGGACATATAAAACATTCAATAATATAATAAAAGGGCAATTATTTCAATTTTAAGAATAGACGAAAGACTTAACAGGTATTTTTAATAGAAGATGCAAGTGGTCAAGCGGATCATGAAAATATATTTAACATTGTCCTTTGAAATATGCAAATTAAAACCATAATGACATACACTTACTAGATTGACAAAACAAGCTGATAAGCCCAAATATTGCTGAGGATGTGGAGCAATTAGGAGCTCTTAACATATTGTTGGTGAGATCAGACAGTGGTTCAACCTCTTTGGAAAAACCTCTGGCAGTTTCTCATAAGGCCTGTGACCCAGCAATTTTATTCTTCAGTATTTACCCAAGTCAGATAAAAACCTACACCCACAGAAAGGTTTATTCACAAATTATTGTAACAACTTTATATATAATAGGAAAAAACCCTAGGAACAGCATAGGTCTTTATCAGTAGGAGAATAGATAAACAGAACTTGGTATATTCATGGAATACTATGCAGGACTGAAAAGACATGAACTACTGATAACATGTAACCTTATTATGCTGAATGAAAGAAGCCTTTCATAAGAGTAAATACAATATGTTAAAACTCAACAAATGGTATGCCTAAGATTTGTGCTTTTTTTTTTTTTTGCATGTGGTACTGGGGATTGAACCCAGGGGCATTCTACCTCTGAGCTACACCCCCAGCCCCATTTGTTTTATTCTTTATTTTGAAATAAGCTCTTGCTAAGTTGTCTCAACTTAGTGAGACCCTGTTTCAAAATAAATAATAAGCCAGATGTGGTGGCACATGCTTGTAATCCCAGTACTTGGGAGGCTGAGACAGGAGGATCGCAGGTTCGCAGCCAGACTTAGCTACTTAGTGAGGCCTTCCACAACTTAGTGAGACCCTGTTTCAAAATAAAGAATAAAAAATAGGGCTGGGGGTGTAGCTTGGAGGTAGAATGCCCCTGGGTTCAATCCCCAGTACTGCAAACAAAACAAAACAAAACAAAACAAAACCAAAAACCCCACCACAGGAGCTTCTGCAGCATAGCTGATTTATGAAAATCAGAAGAATCCTTTCAGCCTCTCTGACTCGTTGGCATCACCTGGATACCTTTGAGTTAATCTTCTCACCACAGCTATGATCTTTTCTCCCCCTTTGAATGTGATCATGGCTAGATGTGGAGCGCCAGGAGTGATCATTCCTAGATGTGGAGTTGATATGTCACCAGGTGATGATTTCCCTAGAAATTAATATTATAGGCTGGTGATCTCTTCCTCAGTTTTTGCTTTTTTTTTTTGTGGTGCTGGGGATTGAGCCCAGGGACAGTCTACCTCCGAGCTACACCCCAGCCCTATTTTATTTTTAGTTTGAAACAGGGTCTCGCTAGGTTGGTGAGAGTCTCACTACTTGCTGAGGTTATCCTCAAACCTGCAATCCTCCTGTCTCAGCCTCCCAAGTACTGGGATTACAAGCATGCGCCGCCATACCCGGCTTCAGTTTTTGCTTTCTGAGAGAATGATTTGAAACAGAAAGCACCAATAGGGAACATAGGGGCTTATTTAGGATGTGGGAGCAAGGTAATAAAAGAAGGCCATGGTAAAGGAAGTTACATTCCAGAGAAAGGACCGTGCTATGAGAGATGGAGTACAGAAAGGGCTGCTTCCCCAGGGTGAGAAATGACGTTGGGACAAAGGAGTTTCCTCCAGAGAGGGTCTGGAGTGGTCCATTTACAGGAGTGAAAATGGCAATCTTCCACCTGGCCAGTTTTATTCAGCCTGGATACCTTTCCTCCAGTGCATATGTATTTGGGGAGGTCATTGTCTCTTTTCCAGCTACAGCTTAGTGTGTCTGTGCTCTTTTGCCCTGTTGGAGACTTTCTCTCCGGAGTCTAAGTGAAACCCTGGGGGGTGGAGGTGGTCTCTAAAACAGCAGTTGCAGCTCCTTATCTCTTCTCAGGAGGTCTGGTTGAATTCTCTGTCCCATTTATCTCCCTGCTTTGCTCATCTTGAATCTAGCTGCCAGGGCGCTTGGAGTGGCTTTGAAATGGTCACTTTCCCCGTCTGTTAATTGTAGAAGAAATTAAAAGTAGAAGAAAATTCTACTTGTTATAAAGTAGAAGGAGATTGGGAAGTGGTGATGAAGGAGGGTGTGGAGTTCAGTACATAATTTGAAATATCCTTGGTGATTAAACAAAATTCTGGTTTTTTTTTTTGGGTCTGAGGAAATTCTGATTTTTCAACAAAGATTTAAATAAAAGATGAACTGGGTCATCTCTTTCCCTCTAATGAAAGTTATCCAGCTGCAGTGCAATGTTGGATGTCATACAAGAGTTGAAATAGTTGTTCATTTTAACTTTCAGGGCTTTAGACCAAATTGCCAGATACATTGTTCTAGTTAGCAGTATCAGGCAAGCCTTTGAGTGGGGAGAGGAATCTACAAACCACTGTGGAGAATCATAGAGTGAACTGAGGACAGAGATTAGATCAACACTCATTCCTTTTTTGTTTTCTTGGAATAAAGTCAGAACAACATTGTTCTCATTTTTATATGCAGTGAACCTGATTTTTGAACAAATTTATTCAATAATAAGCACAGGAAAGGAAAAATGGAAGAAAATAGATACAGTGCATTGGGTAGTTAGCCCTTGGGTGACTATGAAAACAGCAGATGAAAGCAACCTAAGTCCTTTTGGCTAGTAAAGTTGGCTCTGCCATTCTCCTCTTTCCATGCTGAGCCTTTTCCAGCCAAGTTTTTTTTTTTGGGGGGGGGCTTTATTGTTCCTCTCCCTGGTAGCCCAAGCCCCAAAGTAATCACCATTCTGAAAGCTGTGTTCTCTGGCATTTACCTCTCACAATATGGTGCTCCACTTGGAAAGTGCCCAACAGAGGCACTCCGTTGTATCCCACAAGCCCTTGACAGTGATTTTGATTTCTCAGACCATGAGCTCTGGCCTTGATGGAATCAGTAATTGGAAACAGAATTGCTGTGAAGGACAGTGAGTTCCCCAGGTGTCAGGCCTGGGATTGAACTTGTCCAGGTGGTACCATGGGATTATATAGGGGCATCAGAAATAGATGCCCTGTTGATGCATTGTGAAATTCTAAGAAACCAGAAGCATTTTAATGATAGTGAAAATTGCACTTACAGAATAGGGATATAAGAAAGCTGATGAGTGGCTATGCTGTTATAAAGGGAAGGAGAAGAGAACAAAGCGGAGGGAGAGAGTGTGCGTGCATGCTAAAGAGTATCATAATTGCTCCTGTGTTTCTTCCATTGTTCTCATCCCTGAATAAAGAGGGCCCACCTGTCTCTGAGTTCCTCAATGTAGTAGACTGTCCTTAATACAGAGAATCTAAGAGGCAAAGTCCACATCTGATCACAGATGGGGCTTGAGGTCCTGGCATTGAGGGTATAACCAGGAGAAGAAGCCCTGAAGGGTGGTGAGGGTGGCTGGGTGTGAGTATTGTGCAGATATTGGCAAGATAGACTCCAGAGTCTACCCTCACTACGTTTGGAAGAGCTGACCAGGCAGAAATGAGTTGGTGGAGGTGTCCCCACTGTGTCTCTTGCACCAGCCCCTTGGTGGTTTCCTGTTCTCTGGCACCCACCACATGTACCTCTTGTCTCTAGCATGTCTCTTGAAGACTGAGCTCTTGTTCTCCTCATTGCTCTCTAGCTGGTGATGGCTCAAGGCCATCGTGGCCTTGCTCATTCTGCCAGGAAGGTGTGCAGCTCTAGGGTCTGAGGGTATTCTCCACACTACCCTCTATGCACCCCTTTCTCTGCCAGGTTCATGCCCTGTTTCCTAACAGTCAATTCATGAGGGTGGGTGCATGTGTTCATTTATTTGTTCATTAGCTACTAAGTGCCCATGCTGTATCAGGCATAGAGGAACGGAATTTAGTAAAACTATAGATAATCTGCAACTACCTACATTTCTATTTGAGAGAAGACCAGCCTGCCTTCATAGCCTACACAACAACCAGCTGTAGAAGACCTGGGTTGCTATGAAGCTACCTTTTGTGGCTACATTAGACTACCAGTGACAACTCAAAACTTGTACTTCTCACTAGACCAGTAGTTGTCAAATTATGGCCTCTGATCCACCAGACAGCTTTTCATAAATCTCCAGCCTAGCTATCCTGTGGGCTTCACTTGGCTCATAGGAAGCTCATGGGTCCCTGCCAGGCCACAGGGCAGCATGATGACTGTCCCCTTTAGGCAAGAGGAGCGGCAGTTCAGGACTGCAGCCAAAGCTGAGAGCCCCTGGGGGATGGATGAGGTGCTGGTTTCTCCCTTTTGCAAACATGACTATCTTTATAATTTCTCTTGAGTCCTTGTTACTGGGATCTAGAAAGGATCTCTCCTGTTAGCTTCTCTCCTCCTTTCTGAGGCTGACAACCTGATTATTCTGTGTCCCCTATCAAGCCTCACTAGTCTGTGGCGCCAAGGGGTGGTTGATTATAGAGGCCTGGGAGATGTCTAATCCCAATTGTTGGTTTCTTAGAAAATGAGGTACTTGGTGGTACTTGTTTTCAGCAGGCAGTCCTGCGCTCTCTAATACCAGCACAAGAGGAAACACACAGCTTTCTTTTATGTATAATAAGTCACACTGCCATGCCTTATATACACACATAAGCACAACATCAGATGTAAAAGCTGCACCTTCGGGGGGCTGTCTTTCATGTTTCTGGTGTTCTCTCTGTGATGATATTATTTGCCAGAGTCTAGGGTAACTTGTAGCATGGATGCTGGGTCTTAAGGCCATGATTACCTCCCCATCCCCCAAACCTTAGAAAGTCAACACGTACTGTTCTGGGTCTACTGTATGCTGACAAGCCAAATTATAGTACTTCCTAACCCAGTTCTAAAGGATGAATGCCATGAACTTAAAGTATTTTGCAGAAACTATTATTTTAACTCATTTTTGCAGTGGCTATGCTTTTTTATAGTCTTGCAGGAGCTTTGGTTAAATACAGAGTAAAAAGGAAAAGCATCTTTGGAAATAATGAGCCATCAGGTTCCTCAAGGTCTTTTAAAGAATATTCCATAAGTAATAGTTTCTTTTGTGCCTACAGTTCTGAATTGTAGTGTGTCCCTTTAAACAAAACTGAGTGTGCATGTGTGTGTGTTTTCAAAAGCCTCAGCGGTCACTGTAGTTTTAGTACCTGTAGGTGTGCATAGGAAGCAGTAGGGAAAGACTGTCAGAGCCTGTTTAGAACAATATTGTTTGCAAAGAGTTTTGCTAGTATTTAGCACCTATCCTTGCTATTAAGCAAAAATATTATACCATTGATCTTAGAAGAAGGAACAGGGCTAGATAATTATTAGCATTCTCCTTTTTGGGCAGAGAAGTGAAAGCCTAGAGCATTTTATCTCATGGGCATCAATGGTCCAGAGCAGGGTGAGTAAGCCTTTTCTGTAAAGAACAAATAGTAGGTATTTTAGGCTTTGTGGGCCATGCATTTTCTGTCCCAGATACTCAACTCTTCTGTTGTAGGACAAAAACAGCCATAGACAGTATATAAACAATGTGGCTATGTTACAGTAAAGCTTCATTCATTCATTCATTCATTCATAGCAGTACTAGGGACTGAACCCCAGGGGCATTCTACCTCTGAGCTACACCCCCAGTCCTATTTTTTATTCTTTGTTTTGAAACAGGGTCTCACTAAGTTGTGGAGGGCTTCATTAAGTAGCTGAGGCTGGCCGCGAACCTGTGATCCTCCTGTCTCAGCCTCCCAAGTACTGGGATTACAAGTGTGTGCCACCATGCCCAGCTAGTAAAGCCTTATTTATAAAAAGCTGTTTGGTGGACCCGAGGCCATAATTTGCCAACCCCCGGTCTAGTGAGAAGTACAAGTTTTGAATTGTTGATAGTCTAGTCTAGCCCAAGAAGGTAGTTCTGCTTGCCTGCTTATGTTCATAGCAACCCAGGTCTTCTCCAGCTGGTTGTTGAGTAGGCTGCGAGGGTATTCTGGTCTTCAGTCTTAAGAAAGTGATCATGATTGTGGAAATCTATGTAGCCTCCTGAGAGAAAGAGCCTTCTTTCCTTCCTTCACTCTGCCTCACAACACAGCACAAGCTCAGGAACTGTGTCCAACATAGAATAAAATACGGAATGAAAGAACCCCAGACAATTTAAATGAAGTCATGGTTAAGGTCAGGAGTTAGCAGTCTGACATCAGGGTGAGTTCCAGGGGAACCCTAGCCAGTTGTGAATTTCTGCCAGGAGCTGCTCTCCTCCGCTCCCATGTGTGAGACTGTGCAGGTCTTTGTCTCTTGAATCTTTCTCTCTCATATTCTCTCACCCGTGCTTACACATGTTCTCTCCCTCCTTTCCTTTTTCTTCTCCCAGCATACAGTAATGCTGTGAACACACACACACACACACACACACACACACACACACACACACGAGCATTTCCCTCTACTCTGGCACATTAAGAGGATGGAGATTGGTGACAGAGCACAGATTTGGAAAGTTTGCTAACTTTAAGCCCAAGTACATAAGTGGTGGCAGTTGGTACTTACTCTACTAGCAATTCAAAAGTTATAATAAGAGCAATATGATGTTTATTTAAATCCATATTACACTGCTGACTGACAATACATTTGTACTTTATCATCCAGTTTCTAGATACAAACTCATGGCAAATATGGTGAAATGCTAGGGACAAGGGGGCTAGGGACGGAATAAGTCTGGATTAGTCTCTTGCTACACCTGTCCTTATATTTGACCTGATAAGTTGCCTATTCTAAAAAGCCAGTTTCAGGGAGTCTCATTTAAAAACAATAAATACATCTTATAGATTATTTTAACATGGAATCATTTGAAGTAGGGCCAATAGGCTTGAGTATTATGCATCTACCAGTTAGCATGCCCATTTTCTTTCTTGCTTAAATGACACCTACAATATGCCTATGCTTTCCAGTTGCATTTTATTTAAAAATATAACAAGGACTTAAAGATACATGAGAGCTGGGCGTGGTGGCGCACACTTGTAATCCCAGTACTTGGGAGGCTGAGACCAGAGGATCCAGGTTTGTGGCCAGCCTCAGCTATTTAGCAAGGCCCTCTGCAACTTAGTGAGTCCCTGTTTCAAAATAAAGAATAAAAAATAGGGCTGGGGGTATAGCTTGCAGGTAGAATGCCCCTGGGTTCAACCCCCAGTACTGCAAAAAAAAAAAAAAAAGGAAAAAGATACATGAGAAGAAAGCTGAGAGCAATTTTAAAAGTTTATGGTTTTTCCATATCTTATTCAATGACATTAAAAAATTTAGTGACTTTTTTTGTGTGGAACTGGGGATTGAACCCAGGCATTCTAGTGACATTTCTTATCAGTACTTCCAAAGGAATCACCCTAGTTCTCATGGAAGCAGGAAGTCTTTTATTTTGTGTTTATATTTAATCCTTTGAGGCAGTATTCAATTAAGTTGGGTAGTTATAAAAACAAACTGACATAAACTTGGGAACATAATTAACTTTTGGTAAGCGTACAGTTCAACTGTTGGGAATAAACATGTATAAACTTTCTAAAAATCAAGTGAGGAACTCATCAGAGTTTCATATGGCGTGGGCATTAGTTACTATCTTTTACCTAGAAGGAACAAAGAATGCCAGTTCAACTGACAAGTTGGTTAAAAGGAAATCCACTTAGAGACCTTTTACTATGTTAGGAAGGAGGTCAAGACCTGAGCTTCTAACCTGTTACCAGTATAATAATAACACTTTTGTGCATACTGTGCATTGGGCACTGTGTGTTATCTCATTTATTCCTATTAACAGTTCTTTTCATGACTAGAAAACCAGACACAGAAGGCCGAAGTGCTTGTCTGAGGTTATATAGCTGGACCAAGTAGGGATTTTGAACCCAAACTGACTCCAGCTTCATTATGCTACATGGCTTAGCACACACTGGCAGCTAGGAAGTCATCCAACTAAGTTTCAGTTTGTCTCATCTGGGTTTGATTGGCAGTCCACTTGTTTAAAAGTCAATAGCAAGCCGGGCGTGGTGGCTCACGCTTGTAATCCCAGTACTTGGGAGGCTGAGACAGGAGGATCCGGGTTCACAGCCAGCCTCAGCTACTTAGTGAGGCCGTCTGCAACTTAGTGAGACCCTGTTTCAAAATAAAGAATAAAAAATAGGGCTGGGGGTATAGCTTGGAGGTGGAATGCCCCTGGGTTCAATCCCCAGTACTGCAAAGAAAAAAAAAGTCAATAGCAAACTAGTTGAGTTGTAAGATCCACAGAGATGCTTTATCAGAACCCACCCATTTACCATTTACTGGGTAATCAGGGTTAATCTTATCTCACATCACTGTCTCCCTCTGTACTCTCATATATCTGGGTTATAAAAAATTCAAGATCAGATGTTATAGTTGAACTTGTTCTATATTTGGGTTTTTAAAGTTTGGCATTTGAGCACAATCACAAGTTGTAGAAAGTAGTAATTTCCAGGCATTTGAGGTCTGATTCACCAATATTACTGTAATTAAAGGAAAACCTGCATTTGTTCACTTCATTTTATCCTAACTCACTAGAATGTTTTATAAATAATAATCCTAGATGTTTAGGAAATAGCATCTATTTAACTGTTTATACTTTCAGGAGTTCTTCATGTTCAGATGTCTCAAAGTTATTCTAATTCTATTAGTATGCCTGAATGCTGAATTTATAGTGACTATGTAACGTAAACTACTGACATATAAAGGCAGCTTTTTTATTAGCAGATTATAATTATACTTGACAATTCCCTTAGAAGGTACACTTATGAAGTATAGAGCTCAAGTGTAATGATTTCAGTTGGTCACAGAGGACTAATGAATTTTGAATTGAGGCAGTTGAGATTGAGCCCATTGTCTTCCAACACTAAACATTATTAAAATGATGATTGATCTCAGTGATTATGAAACATTAAAAAGGCATCTGCCTATGCCAGAATTAGCAGGATGGAAATGGTTTTGAGTGTTCAGTTAGCCAAACAGGACTTTAATGGTTGTGATTTCAAGGTGTTTGTTTATGATTTTTCCTGTTTTCTGAGCCTTGAGTGCTTTTTCGGTCACATGACCATATGGTGGGCTGTGTGCATGGTGTGTCCCCTTCAGACTTAGCAGTGTGGCAGTGTAACATGAAACTCAGTAGGATGGTTTCTTAACTTTTCAGAACTCTCCAACCCTTGATTGGTAAGGGGTGCCCTGTCTCAGAGCTGTGGCAACCCTTCTGTGTAATGTTCACAGCACAACAACCATAGCAACAGTGGCCACTTGACTGTGTGCTGGGCATTTCCTCAGTTCCACAGAGTTGGTGCTCTTGTCCCTAATAAAAGGACAAGAAACTGCTGCTTGAAGAAGTTCATTGCTTTGCCTAGGGCCACACAGCTGGTAAGGGGCAAAACCAGGATTTTGATTGTTCTTCATAATCCACATGATGGTCTTGTGCTCCCTTAAAATAGATTGTTCTTTTAGGAGATCTCTTCACAGTCTCAAGAACACTGAGGGAAGGAGTTACCTCATTCAGTGAATGAAGGACCCCCCCCCCTTTGTTTCTTTGTTTTTGTAACTGCGAGTTACGGATGCTCTGTATTTGGACATTCCTGTTCCTAGCTGAGAGGAGTTTTTGGCTGACTGCAAGCAGCCCCCTGCCTGCTAGAGGACATACATGACACTCTGCTTCTTCTTTTTTTTTTTTTTTTTTTTTTGCGGTACCAGGGATTGAACCCAGGGGTGTATCCCTGGCCCTATTTTTTATCCTCACTATGTAGCTGAGGCTAGCCGCGAACCCGGATCCTCCAGTCTCCACCTCCCAAGAACTGGGATTACAAGCGTGCGCCACCACACCCAGCTGACACTCTGCTTCTGTGGACTCCTTTGTCTTGGTTGGACCCTTGGCCCAGGTCTTCTGTGTCCCCATGCTGCCCTGCCCTGCTTCTGTTCTCTCTGACCTGCTGCTCCATACTGAGGGCCCAGTGGAGGGTGTCCTTTCACTCCCTGTCCCAGTCAGTTTTTTGTTTTTGTGGTCCATTCCCCATGTGGACTGAGGAAGACTGGGCTGCTGGGCACCTTCCCTCCTTGCTCACCCAGCGCCCAGATGTTTGATGCTTTTTGTCCTGACTCCTGGTGCTCGGTGTGCTGATGCTGCCCTTTTTTCCTGTCCGACTTTCAGTCTATCCATCTGCTGGAGGACATTGCTATTGAGTGTCTGGAATACCATCTAGTTCGAGTACTGTGGACCTGGGATTCAGTTCAGTGCTCTTCCCTGCCTTGTCCTGCCTTCTGCCTTTGATGCCTCATTGCAGGAACATGTGAACACCCATCTTGGTCTCACCCACTCCCCTTTCTTCCTCTCCAGACAAGTCTAGAGATGGCTGACTGCCAGGATAGCCTCACTTGCTCTTCTAGGGTAGGCAGGGACCTCACAGCTGACCTTGGCTAGAGTCTCTGTTTCCTTTATTCGAGATTAAGTCCTTCCTCTAGAAACTAGCCACAGGAAATTTACCTCTGTCCTGGTCACTTTGTGGTTGGCTCTTTCTGACCATCGAGTTTGCTAGCTTTGGGGGTACTTGGTTCTGCATACTGTTAGGGGCTTTTTAAATACCTTTTAACTTAAGGACTTCTGTTGATGTTCATGTGGAGGGAGAGAGTGTTTTGGGGTGAGCAAGAGAATTGACATTTATCCCCACTGGTATACACTGGTGGCTCCAGATTGTTGGTTTATAGGGTTGTGTTGTTTAACTTTTTAAAAAATTTACCTTGGCCAGCAATCATAAATACATTTTATATTGAAATTGCCAAACATATACATTGTCTGGAAGATAAATTTGATAAAAATATACATACTGTTAGTGCATTCTAGCATTTTCTTGCATTCTATTTTGTTTTTCAGAAATTGTTGGATATTGGCCGGGTGTGGTGGTGCACGCTTGTAATCCCAGTATTTGGGAGGCAGAGACCAGAGGATCTAGGTTCGCGGCCAGCGTCAGCTACTTAGTGAGGCCCTCCGCAACTTTGTGAGACCCGGTTTCAAAATAAAGGATAAAAAAAATAGGGCCGGGGGGTGTAGCGCGGAGGTAGAACACCCCTGGGTTCAATCCCCAGTACCGCAAAAAAAAAAAAAAAAA
>PVJS01041910.1:0-17746 GCA_004027185.1 Glis glis
GTGCTACGCCCCCGGCCCTATTTTGTATACTTTATTTTGAAACCGGGTCTCACGAAGTTGCAGAGAGCCTCACTAAGGAGAGAGCGAGATAGAGAGAGAGAGAGAGAGACAGAGACAGAGAGAGAGCGAGAGAGCTGAGGCTGACCGCGAACCCGGATCCTCCGGTCTCCGCCTCCCAAAGTACTGGGATTACAAGCGTACGCCACCACGCCCGGCTCACAGATTGTGTTCTTGATCTGAAAATAATTCCTCTACACCCAAACTTAAGTTATTTGGGGCACTAACTATCCTGCAAGTTTTCACTGTCAACCTCTTAGTTTTAGCACCCTTGCAAATAGTAGGAGTTTAATACATTTTTTTAAAATGTGAATAAATAAAACATCCAGAAGATTCACTTATTATTTCCTTCAATGAAATAATTGGAAGGATGTTTACCCTAGATATCTGTGACTTAGAAATGGAAAGTGTTGGGTGTGGGTTGACATGGAACACATAGATTAGCTGGACAATTCTTAAATATTGTATTCCTCCACCTAGTGTTCTGTCTCTTTCTTTCTCTCTCTCTCTCTCTCTCTCTCTCTCTCTCTCTCTCTCCCCAACAAATATTTCTAAGACAATATTTGAAATCCACACTCAAACACATCATTAGCCAACACTTCACCCTTAGAGACCAGCATAGAAAATATAGATTTTCAGTGTGCTTTTGGAAGAAAGCTATTTAGCTTGAGTACCTGTACCGTGTCATTTGAGTGACTGGCAAAAGAGAAAAGATATATACAGTTCAACAGGAAAAAGAAAATAGAATTGAGCCTCTTGCTTTAAAACGGCAGAGAAACTTTAATAACTGATTATTTCTCATCCTGGGAAAAAAATCTGAGCAGGGAAAGTACAAACAAAAGACATTTCTGAAATAACAGACAAAGATTTTTGTCTAAGAGACACCAAAACCAGATATGCTGACCTATCACAATGTCCCTGAACTTAGAAGAAAATAATTTCAAAGCTAAAACCCAATACAAAAACGAGATAGGAACCTCTTAATGCTTTGACACAGTGATCTCATGCATCCAAATTCTAATATATAATTCACTGTAACTGTCAAGGGAGACAGAAAGCAAACTAGCAATGCTTTCACAATGCTAAAAAATAATAAAGCAAAAAATATCAAAGACCCAACCAAATGTGCTTGCAATCGAGATTCCCAAGAGCTGGAATAACTTGATTCGTCTTGATGTGACTGGCTTTTGGCTTCGTATATTGCTCTTAGGAGGCACGCAAGTACATCTGCACACTAAGCACATGCAGAGGATGGATAGACCCCAAATCCTTCATCCTGTGGTCACAGTCTCAAAGGCAGCCACCCAGAATGTGTACACAACTGAATTTTGTACATATTCACTTGCCATTGGAGGTGGTCAGTATTTCGCTTAAAAGAGAAATACCTTATAGGGCTGGAGGTGATATCAGGGTCACGCGCAGTCACTTGTCCAATCACGGAGTTCAGGGCAGCATTTTCATGAACTTCAAGGAGGTAAGTCGGTGAAGAGAAGACAGGAGGCTCATCAGCATCCTCCACGACAATCTTGACAGTGGCAGTGTCTTTAAAGGGTCCCCTGCCGCTGAAACGCGGGTCAATATGGACATTGGCTGCCTCTACCTTCAGGGTATAGGATTTTTTGGTCTCAAAGTCCAGAGGCTGTTAAGAAACGACAAAGATGAATGCTTCTCACTAATGACTGCAGCGGCAAGAACAAATGAGTGTAAATGCTGATGGATGAAAGTTATGTGCATTTAAGCCCATTTGTGAGTCTTAATGGGATCATTCTCCATTCCCCCAGATTCGACCGGTAAATTTTACAGGCATTTATTGATATCTGTTTATTATACAAGCTCGGTGAATCTAATCTCCTATTGTTTTGTTTTGTTTTGCTCATTTCACTTGGAATTCACAAAATATTCACCGTCATGAATTGTGCCATCAAAATTTCACTTCAGAGTCATAATAAAATTTTACTAGTGATGGCATGACCTGAATACTAATCAGCCAGTTAATCAGGCCTCTGCTGGTAGGAGATAAGGCAGCATCGAACACAATCTGTATCGGGGAAGAATATTTTATCATTTCTGCAGCAGTGTGTGAAATGTAAAGAACTAGAAATAATCACTGTTTAGTCCAAGGAGACATTTTAAAGCATAATTTAGCACTAATCCCAACAAAGAGTGTTTTCTTATTTCATTTCCAAAGCATTGCTTCTCCATGGATCATGTGGCTAAAATGAGGCTTATTATTTTTAGGGCATTCTTAGAAGGTCTCTATTATAAATGCGATGTCATGAAGCAGGTGGGCAAATAAAGAAATATACAAGCAAGCTGGGCACGGTGGCACATCCCTGTAATCCCAGTACTTGGGAGGCTAATGCAAGAGGATTGCAGGTTTGAGGCCAGCTATGGCAACTTGGTGAGACCTATTTTCAAAACAAAATATAAAAATAGGGCTGGGGGTATATCTCAGATATAGAATAACCCTGGGTTTAATTCCCAATACCATAAAAAAACTAAGTATGTAAGGAGATAGACATTTACTTGTGTTTGTATTAAGAAGGAAGAGGAATGCAGTATAAATGCAACTTAGCCTGACCGTGCACCCACCATCCACTTAAAAACAATTTGAAATTGCTTCACTGTACCATACTGAACATATTTCTGACATATTAAGACTTCATGCCTTAACAGTCCAAGAGACATTTGTCAATGACCTAGGTAGCTAGAGCTAGGTAAAAGAACACAGTCCCTTTAAACCAGAAGCCCATCTGCATCAGAACCCTTATAGCTCAATTCTTGGCAGCTTACAATACTCCAGATTTCAAGAATGCAAGTCTGTCAAGATTCAAGGAGATAGTTTATGTCTGCATTACAATTTCTCATAAGAAACAGAACTTTCAATCTGCAATGCAGATTTTTAAGAAATAAGAAGTTGGAATATAAGCGAGCATCAGTGAAGTCTTTCAGAACCCTTGTGCAAGCTTAAGTAGCTATTCTTATTTCAACATTTTGTGTACATTTTCTATTCGAATTCAGATCTATGGGAACTGAGCTGTTTCCCCCATTATTTTCTAGTAAACAGTGCCCACACTCACTTCCCTATTGATTCTGAATTTACTGGGCACATTTGTATACCTATGAATAGATAATTCAGCACCAGTATGTTCTCAATTTGCCAATCACCCCTACTGTAACAATTCTGCAATTTCAAGTTCTTTGCAAACAATGTTCATTATAACAGATTCTATTGTTTAATGTTTTAATTTTATTTTTAATTGACAAAAATTGTGCACATTTATGGGGTACAATGTGAGGTTTTGATCTAGGTAATATTATAGAAAGATTCAGTCAAGCTAAGGAACACATCCATTGCCTCACTAACTTATTTTATTGTTGGGAGGAGAATATTAAAAAATCTATTACAGCAATTTTGAAAAGCACAGTACATTATAATTAACTGTGGTCACCATGGTATACAAGATCATTAAAAATTATTCTTCCAGTCTAGCTGAGACTTTGGACCCTTCCTTATCTCCATCCATTCTACTCTTCCAACCTGCAACCTCTGTTAACTTCCTAGGCCTTCTCCCCATGATTGTTCCAGAGATAAATTTCTGCAATCCTTCATAGAGGGAGGCTGGGGGACCTGTCCATACCTGAAGGGAAAGGTGGGCATCCCCCTGTGCCTTGTTCCCTAATTGTCAAAAGGCTTTTCTGCAGGGAGGGTCTCACAATTTTCCTGTTTAATTCTTAGCTTCACATAACTCCAATGCACCCAAACACCACCTACTGTCCATAAGCGTTTATCAGACAAAAATGAGGGCCCATGAATTGTAGAACTATGACTCCTTACATGTTGTTCTCCAGAGTAAAACACAGGTATCAAGGTGTATAGTATACACTTCCAAGTTTATGAATAACAGTGAAAACAGAGCAAACAGCTAATTGTTTCAGGTTTTAAAAAAGTACCTTATGGCAACAAAGGAGAGCAGTTAATAATAATAAAAATGACATTAGGAATTGTTGACCAAGGACAATGTGGCTCTGGGTTATTTAATAATTGACTCAAGTATAATTATACTGCACTCTATTTCAAATAAGAGTTTTTAAATATTGTGCAACTCTTAATTCTAAAACCAAGCCAGGAGCCTGGTATGAAGACATTGTTGCTCAACAGAAAGTTAAAATTAATCTATTTTTCCTCAAAATTGATTTTCAACATCACTTTTTATACCAACATGTACCCGGAAAATTCTGGGTTTCTATTCTTAGGATCTCTTCAATAGGGAACTTTAAAAGCAGGACAAGTGGAATTAGATCTTTGGATAACATGGTAGAATCACATAGCAAGCACAGAGTCATATGAATTTAATGCTAATCAAGACAGAGGCAATAATTATTGGCTCCCAACAGTGTAGTCCACCATCTATCTTCTTATTCATGAATAAGTTAAGTCTATTTAAAAATTAGCACAACCTACTTTATGACAAAGATATGAAGAACAATATTGACAAAATAATCTTAATGAGGATAAAAGAGTCTTTTTCCTTGCAAGTGCTGTGTGCCCATAATATACTGAACTGTGTTCCACACATTTTTTTTTTACAAATGTAAATGTCATGATGAGAAATATAAATGGAAAATGTTGTACAGAATTTTTCACACTTACCCCCCCAAAAAAAAACAGGTTTCTGGTCAAAGCAATTGCACATCATCCTACACTATTTTCACTAGATATAAAGAAGTTTCTTTTCTCAATGGTAGTCGCATACCCAGAATAAGACAAAGATGAGCTTTATTTCATTTCTAACATGGACTTTTTAAAAAAATTTGTATTGCGAATTGAACCCAGGGGTATTCTACCTCTAAGCTATATTCCCAGCACTTTTTATTTTGGCATTTTTTTTTTTTTTTTTGCGGTACCGGGGATTGAACGCAGGGGCGTTCTACCTCCACGCTATGCCCCCGGCCCTATTTTTTATACTTTATTTTGAAACCAGGTCTCACGAAGTTGCGGAGGGCCTCACTAAGGAGAGAGAGAGAGAGAGAGAGCTGAGGCTGGCTGCGAACCCGGATCCTCTGGTCTCTGCCTCCCAAAATACTGGGATTACAAGCGTGTGCCACCACGCCTGGCTGCACTTTTTATTTTGAAACAGGGTTTCCCTATATTGCTGAAGCTAGTCTCCAATCTGCGATCCTCCTCTCTTAGCCTCTCAAGTACTGGAATTATAGGTGAGCACCCCCAAACTGACTCCACATGGACTTTTGACCCATGGTTTAGAGCATCTAGTGTTAGCAGGGTTGGGTTTCACCGCTGAGCTACAGAACTGGCCAGGATACCTGAACCTCAGTGTTCTGCCTGTCTTTGAGTTTTCCTGAAAGTCCAGCTTTGGATAAGGACTTGGGGAAACATCAATGTATTGGGAGAAGATATTTCAGAAAGCAAGAGTACAGAAATGAGAGAGTTATACAGGGAAAAAACTCGAAGTTACTGAATTTGTCACCTCTGTGGGACAACTAAGAATTTTTCCCACTGAGATTCCTCTTAACAAATACTAAGCAGTATGCCTTAAAATAGTTTCTTCAAATAGCAACTATCCATAAGTTTTGTTCTCCATTGGTTGAGGGTTCCCT
This sequence comes from Glis glis, assembly GCA_004027185.1. Lineage (NCBI taxonomy): Eukaryota > Metazoa > Chordata > Mammalia > Rodentia > Gliridae > Glis > Glis glis. Next base: position 5,677 of record PVJS01041910.1, read on the forward strand.
TCAGGGCATTGACTTTCCCACACAGGCAGAGGGTCCTGTATAAAGACTGAGTCAATTCTCCCGGCTTACAGAAAATCACTGAGAAACAGGTGAACGGGGAAATAAAAGGTTAGATAGGAGGCCAGCACCACCCTGGTAACTGTTTACCAGAGCTTTAGCTGAAATGTGAAATGTATCCAAAGGATTACAGGTGCTAAAGGGATTCTACATGTCCTCCTGTCTCCCAGTAGAAGCCAAATGTCCACCAGCTCAAAGGTTCTGTCAGTCCACCCAACTCCAACAAACTCCAAAGATCACGTTTCAAGGAGGTATTTTAAGGATGAACAAAAGCTTCCTTAGCTTACCTTTCTTAGTCTTATAATGCCATCCTGGGCCTGGGCATCAGAAGTGATTTCAAAGAGTGCAGTTCCATCTCCATCAATGATGTCGTATGATGACTGTGCATTTTCACCAATATCCTGGTCATTGGCCTTTACCCTTCCTATGGCAGTGCCAAGAACCACATCTTCTGGTACTGAGAAGTGATAGAGACCTTAGAAAAGAGTAGAGACACTGAGCATCGCACAAATTCTAACCACATATGAATTCACTTAGCAAATCTTTAACGGCCACCTCCATTGTGGTGGGCATTCCTGTAGATGCTACTAAGACAGTGATGGAAAAGACAGAAATATCCCCTTCTCTTGTGAAATGTACAGTCCATTAAGCAAATCAGAGACAACTATTTCCCAGGAGTAGTGAACTCTTACTTCAACATTCTTCTGAGATGTGGGACTTATTCATTCATATGTTTGCCAAGTATAAATTTGGAGCAGCTAGATTGGAATATTAGTGAGTCTACGTGAATGTTCTTTCCAATTTGTTGTATAATCACATTGACTGCCCGTGGGGATATTCATTGTTGCCCAACATAAAATATTAAGCTAATTTCAGCACAGAAAGATGCAATGTGTAACACACTGAAAGTCACTTTTGAACTTACTTTTATATTTACAGACTGGTAGACCATTTTTGATAAAATCCAATTACTAAACTTCTGTTGTGCCCTGCAGCAAGCTGTTCACACACAAGAAATATTCTTCATGTTACTAACGTCCTCATTGCTCTGAAGACTAAAATCCTACCTTCAAAACTCCCTAGGCAAAATACAATGACAGTAGATTTTCATTCTCCTATGGGGACAGTAAAACACATCTAATTAGTGGTATGTGTCCTATTTTTATTCAAATTACTTTCATTGTGATATTATTGTCATTCATTTTCACTGGGGTAGTCCAAGCCGGTGGAGCTCCAGACACAATCCCTGTACATTACCACTGCAGCGTTCATCTGCCCCGTGTCTAACTGCCAACTTCTGTATTTTTTCCTGAGGGGTTTCTCTGACTTTTGGATCCCATTTTGCCCACTGTATACCAGGTCTGAACTACCAGAACACTAACATCCCTGGTAGAAGCCACTCTCAGACTCATAGGAGGCAGTATATAAAATCCTAGTCTCCCCAGGTGTGGCTGCATACGCCTGTAATCCCAGTACTTGGGAGGCTGAGACAGGAAGATTGCAGGTTTGAGGCCAGCCTCAACAGCTTAGCGATTCCCTTAGCAACTTAGCGAGACCCTGTTTCAAAATAAAAAATAAAATAGGGATGGGTGTACAGCTAAGAGGTAGAACCCCCCTAGGTTGAATCCCCACTACCATAAAACACACACACACACACACACACACACACACACACACACACACACGTCCTTCTTCTTTCGAGTCATTCGAGTCATTTCTTCTTTTATTTCTTTCCACTAATCTAGACTTTCTTCACTTAGATAAAGCTCCACTCAACATGACCCATGTACACATGTCTGTGTCTCATCTCTTTCTCTCCTCCACTTCCTCAGTGGTGTTTCTTCGGACTATCTACAAGTCAGCCAAATTCTTATGCCATTGCCTGTTTCTGGCAAACCCAAACATAAACAACCAGGATGTTTTAGTTTCCTTTCAACCACAAGGGAAAAATAAACATTCAATGAACTATAAATCCAAAAGGAAAAATTAAGTCTGGAGAACATCACCTAACATTAGTTTGAACTCAGTCATTGAATCCCTTGGATACACTGAGGTTCATTTTCCCCAGTATAAGATTAGTTTAGTTGATGAGTAAAGTTTCTTTAAGCACTAATACCCTGTTACTTAATGGTGAAATGAAAATATCTCCTAGTATCCTGGGGCTGGGGAAGAAAAACATTTTCTAAATAGTTTTACCATCAGGTGGGTGCTGAGAACCATCATGGGAAGGACAAGGCTCCCAATTTTCTCATAATTGGTGTAATGCTTCCATTTATTTCGTATTTTGCATTCTGGGTAGCTTGGAGACGAGCCCATTAGGTATTCTTATTCAGTAAATAAGGCAGGCAGGGGCCTCACCTTGCTGTCAGCCCCACACCTGGGAGCCTGGAGGAATGGTGAAATGGAACTTTCCTTTCTCCTTTGCTACTCTGCTCATTCTCATGATCTCTGTCAGTGTGAGCCTCCACAATCGTGATTACCTCTAAGAAAAGGAATGCTTTTGAAACTCATCTGCCACTGTTGAACTGAAATCACCATTTTCTGAGAAAGAAGAACTGCATATTAGCGCATTAGCTATAATGGCAACTAAAAACGAAATAGATCGGGGGGAAGCTAGAGAGAGGGTGCTCTCCACTTTGATAATTGTGTTTAAAAGGGTTGCATTGTTGTCTAATTTATGAATGGCTGGCTGTAAAAGTTCTGAAATTCTTAATGAAAATAGACCTCTCTCCTTTCCACTTCGGAATTTCTGCTGATAAATTTTCAAAGGTACTTCAAATGTGTCATTTTTCAAACTCTAACTCTCTCCCCCTCCTTCCCTTGCCCCTCCTCCATTTCTGCCCTTCTCTTTGCAAGGAATAGTTCATTCATTCTCTGTGGTATTTCCTATCCCAGTAAAAAGCACCAGCAGGCATCAAATCTCTAATGTCAGAAATATGATGTTACTTTTTTTCTTTTCTTTTTTTTTTTTGTGGCACTGGAGTTTGAATCCAGGGGCATTCTACCTGTGAGCTACACCTCCAGCCTATTTTATTTTTTATTTTGAAACAGGTTCTCACTAAATTTTGGAGGGTCTATGTTGCTGAGGCTGGCCGTGAACCTGTGATCCTCCTGTCTCAACCTCCCAAGTACTGGGATTATAGGTGTGTGCCACCATGCCTTGCTAACTATCTTTCTTAACTGAAAATGCAACCAATCCTCGGACTTTGGCCATTATTAACCCTTAAGTTAACTTTATTCCCCTCCCACTGCTACCACCCTTGCTTGCTGGGGCTACCAACACCAAGGACATTTGCAAATATCCTTTAACTGGCTGTGATGTGTCAAAGACACTGGAGGAAGGCCAGATTTCATTTTTTTCTGATTTCCTTGGAAACAAGCTATCACTCTACCTCTAATTTAAAATCTTTTAATGGCTTTCCAGTGATCTTAGAGTAAAGATCATGGTGCCTAAAATGGCCTACAAATCCAAATACAGCTAATTCCTGCCTAACCTAAATTTCCAGTTTTGCTACATGTTCCACCTACTCCTCTTTGCTCCAGCTACAGTAAAATTCTATTTCTTTCCATTTCCGTACAGGGTTATACACCCACCTTCCATGGGACTTTTTTTTGTATTGCATATACTTAAGGTGTACAATTTGGTGTGTGTGTGTGTGTGTGTGTGTGTGTGTGTCTGTCTGTCTGTCTATTTTGTGGCGCACTGGGGATTGAACCCAGGGTTATTCTCCCTCTGAGCTATACCCCCTCAGCCTATTTTATATTTTATTTTGAAACAGGGCCTCACCAAGTTGCGGAAGGCCTCGCTAAGTTTCTGAGGCTGGCCACAAACCTGCTATCCTCCTCTCTCAGCCTCCCAAATACTGGTATTACAGGCATGCGCCACCACACCGACTACACTATGATAATTTGCCATAGAAAATTATGCCACTTACAACAACTGAGTATAAAGGACATTAAGTTAAACCAAATAAGACTGGAAGAAAAAATACTGTCCAATATCACTTATATATGGAATCATAAAAATAAATAAATAAGTGAATACACATACACACACACGCACGCTCACGTGCGCGCGCGCACAGACACACACACACACACACACACGGCTTAGGAACATCCATTTTAGCTGCAATGTCCAATGTCCATTCTCCTCCATTCAGTTTCATCTTGTTCCAGATGATTTCATCCTGTTTCAGCTAATCCTATTCATTCTTTTTCCTATCTCAATTCGAGTCATAATGTCAGAAAGGCCTTACGGAATCATTCCTCTATGCCATATCACTTGGATACATTCTCAGAAATATTTATGAGATAATAAGAAAGTTGAGGAATAAGCCAGGTGTGGTAGCACACACCTGTAACTCCAGTATTTGGGAGGCTAAGACAGGAGGATCACAGGTTCCAGGAAAGTCTCAGCAATGTAGTAAGACTCTCAGCCATCTAGTAAGACCCTGTTTTGAAACAAAAAATTAAAAAAGGGTAGGGTGTGTAGCTGGGTAAAGGTAGAATGCCCCAGTACTACAAAAAATAATAATTATAATGTTGGAAATACTGATGGCATCCCTGCTTCATTTATGGTAGCTCCTAGAAAGGTGTTGAGGTTTCTAGGGCAGAGCACAACCTCAGCAGGAAGAGGAGAGTCAATGGTTGCTGATGTCTCTTCCAGTGGCAGGAATGAGGGGAGAGGGTATGTCTTACAGCAGGTTTACTGCATCTCTGCCTTCCCCAACTCAGACCCCAGGGATTTGGTTTCATTTATGTAACAATGGGAATAATAATTAATCAATACTTTAGCTGCATTTTTATCATTCTCTCAAGTTCATTCTAATTCTCAGTTATCCTCGGCACTGGATATTTGGAAATTTACTCAACTTCTCTGAAATCTGTAAAATGGGGATACATTTCATGCACGGAGTGGTTGGTTGAGAAGTACATGTGTATATTGCCCTAACTGGCAAATAAGCACTCAGTGTTTGCTATCAGTTTTTGTAATGTCACTAAGAATTATAACATTTATTCAAGTGAAGGTGTTGTACTTGGACTGGCATCTTGGGCAGGCAGGACATCCACTTACTCTGTGCAAATTTTGGAGGATTGTCATTAACATCAGTCAGGGTCACTGTGAGTGTCGTGGTCCCCGACAGGCCACCAGAGTGTCCACCCATATCTTTGGCTTGGATAACGACCAGGTATTCCTCCTTGGCTTCTCGGTCCATGTTGGGAAGGGCAGTTCTTATAATAGCTGAGGGAGAAAAATGGAAGATTGGCTTTCAGGCAGAGAGTTCATTTGGCACTGAATGTGTGACACACACACACACACACATGCACACGCACATGCACACACACTCATGTGCCCATATCACATGCCCACTCAGATAATTTTCCATTTTCTGTTGATATTTAACTGGTGTGCCTCTGTGATATCAATAATGAGAAAGGTTGTAGTCATAGGCATTTATGGGTAACTTGCAAAAGTACATTCTATAATGCATAAAAAGGACCTTGCAAAAATAAACCTCAGAAAGTAAACTGCCTACCAAATTAAAGTCAAAATGATAATGCAGGCTCATTCCACCCAGGAAAGCCCTGCAAGTGAAAGAATCCTACAACTTATCATAGGACCCCAATTCCCCTACAAGATCAGTAAATTGACAAATGGCTTGAAGGCCCTGAGGTCATTAGAAAGATGAAAGAAATAAATGCGTTGTTAGACTCAACTCAGATGAACACTAATCAGAACTAATACAGTCAAGTGTCTAAATGCTAAGGTACTATTTAATTACATTTGTATTGTAATGGTTTAATTATAACTTCTCTGCTATAAAAGTAACAGATATTTTAGAAAAAAATGGGAAGATAAAGAGAAAATCAAGTAAACCAAAATCACTAAAACAAGATTGAATCATCACTTCTAAAATCTTAGTGTTGTTCTTTATGTATTTTCAGAATTCCACAGAAGCTCTGTTTGTTTCCCTAGAAATTTAATATTCTTGTTAAAGATTTGAAATTTGCTTACACAATTCTGAAGTTATTTTGAAAATCTTTATTTAGCTCTCTCTCTACCTCCATACATTTTTATATAAATAAATATCACTGACATCTTCGTGTGCATAATTCTAAGGCCATTAAATATATATGCACTCAAATGTGCATAAACATTTAACCACAAATGTGAACACAATATAAACACTTTCTGAACTTCCATTTCCCCCAAAATGGATGTTTTTGAGAACTTTTATTGCCAGTACATAGTAGTTCTCCTCATTATTTCTCAGACCTGCGTAGATTTTCATCAAATGAATGTACTGTAATTAGTTTAAGAATTCCCATATTGATGAATAGCCCAGTTATTTCATTTCTCTCATTTTGGTTCCCTAATAGATATATTACTAAGATACTATATTTTTCTATTAATTAAGCATCATAAGGTACAAGACCACATTTTTATTAATTCAGCATCATAAGGTACCAGACCACATTATTAAATGTCCATAATAAAAATTATTATGAATAGCTCAGAATATTCCTATGGAGTAGATATTACACTGATGGTTCAAGTAAATGACAACTGTCCAAATTAAAGACAATTCCCTCTTCATTTCTAATCCCAGGGACACCATAAATCTTCAATTCAAATTGAGGACAAGGTACTCTTTTGTGTTTGTGTTTGTGTGTGGGGGTGTGGGGGTGGGTGTGTGTTGCTGGGTATTGAACCCAGGGACATTCTACCTTTGTGCCAAGCCCTATTTCATTTTTATTTATTTATTTATTTATTTATTTATTTATTTATTTATTTATTTATTTTGCGGTACCGGGGATTGAACACAGGGGCGTTCTACCTCCGCGCTATGCCCCCGGCCCTATTTTTTATACTTTATTTTGAAACCAGGTCTCACGAAGTTGCAGAGGGCCTCACTAGGTAGAGAGAGAGAGAGAGAAAGAGAGAGAGAAAGAGAGACAGAGAGACAGAGAGAGCGAGAGAGCTGAGGCTGGCCGCGAACCCGGATCCTCTGGTCTCCGCCTCCCAAAGTACTGGGATTACAAGTGTGCGCCACCACACCCGGCTTCATTTTTTATTTTAAAACAGGGTCTGGATAAGTTGCTGAGAATCTCGCTACATTGCTGAGGCTGTTCTCAAACCTGTGATCCTCCTGTCCCAGCCTCCAAAGTCCTGGAATTACAAGTGCCCATCACCATGCCTGGTTGAGGATGAGGTACTCTTTTGGCCACTGTATTTTGGGACTTATATGCTTTAATTAAATCAACTGTCTGTAACAGGTCTTCAACGATTGCAAGTCCCTGAATCATCTGAGCAAGCAGCAAGTGAGATGCAAGAGTGGCCAGGGAAATCTAATCCACCCAGGCAGTGAGCAAGCTCTGGGAAAGAGCTGTGATTCCTTATCACTCTATTAGACCTTGACACCACTTTCCCATCAGCATTTCCCTTTCAGGCAGCACGTGATTGGATAACCCTGCTTATTTGGAAACATTTATAGTAATGTAATAGTATCATCAATACAATTATTTGTTTCAGGACTTGAGCACATGGTAATGTAACTCAGGGGGCATACCAACATGATTAGAAACAAAACAAAAAATAAAAACATAGCAGATCTGGTTGATGGTAAGCCATTGTTGAGGGGGAAATAGAAAAGCAGAAAACAACTAAAATGATAACAAAACCTCATATTAGCATGCTGAGATTGCTACTCTGCTATGGATATTTATTTTCATAACTCAGGATGTTTTCATTATGGGTTCAATTTTTTAGAAGGAAGCATTGGAAAATTGTCTTACTCCTATCACATTTTACATAAGTGGTGGTAAAATTTAGGTACCACTACATTCTAAGGTCATCAGCAAATAAAGTCACCCACTGGACTTTGGAATTTGACATGGAGCCTCTAATGACCACAGGAAAATGGTACAATTGTCCAAGAAAGATAGCATTTTTTTTTTTTTGCAGTACTGGGGATTGAACCCAGGGGCATTCTACCTCTGAGCTATACCCCCAGCCCTATTTTTTTCTTTATTTTGAAACAGGGTCTCACTAAGTTGCAGAGGGCCTCACTAAGTAGCTGAGGCTGGCGGCGAACCTGCCATCCTCCTGTCCCAGCCTCCGAAGGACTGGGGTTACAAGTGTGCGCCACCACTCATGGCTTAAAGTGTTATTTTAACAACCCCAGAACCTCCTCCTTTACAAAGAAACTTCAATTTTTATACATAATTCATGAAAAATTACATTGGATTTATAAGGAAGATAAATTTTAAATAGTCCATCATTACTACATAAAATATAGTAATCTCAAAAAAACAAAATAAAAAATTACCTATAATCTCACCTCCCCATACATGAGACATACATGAGAGCTCTCAGGTTACTTGACTAGAAAAATTCCTGCAATTTTTCCAGAGTCAGAGCGGATTAGAAGGTATTCTCTTTTTATACATTGTGAGGATGAAAATTAAGAAAAATAAACTTGAACTGCTATGTTTCTCAGACACTCGGAATTAAAATAGTTTTGTAGCTGAATTGAAAATACAGTACCTGGGTTAGTGTTGCTGAGTTATAGCAGAAGAGGAGAGAAGCCTCATAGTGGAGGTCTTACTTATCGAATAGAACCAGAAATGCTCCATGGGTCTGCACCAATTACAGAATTTTTTTAATGCCCTCCCACACTCAGATAATTTCATACAATTGAACATACTTCTATATTGACAAATTTGATTTTCCTTATGAATGTTGTCTCATAATTGAAGGCAAGCAAGTTTTGGTTTCTTATCTTATTCTCACTCTTAATTGGGTGCTCTACTAGCATCCAATAATACTCTCATCTTGGGAGTGATGGTGGTACTAACTGTTGCTAGTTTGGGGTGCTTCATTGATTGTCTCTGTTAACCAGGTCAAGACTTTGTCATTAGCTCCTTTGTTAAATTCTCTCCAGTCACCCCATTTCTGGCAGGACCCTAAGAGATATGGTTAGGATGCTAGTGCTTTATCCAAGTGTCCCATGTGGTTCCAGGATGCCACTGTTACATGGTCACTCTCAGTTCAAAAGTATGGCGATGTGATAATAAATGGTGGTGCAGAGGCTAGTTACTTGAGAAGCTTATCTATAAAATGAGAATGATGCTTGGGTAAGGGAGTTAGTTGCTCGAGAGGACCTGGCTGGGAAGGTATAAGCTAGGATTCTTTACTCTGCCTCTTCCTTTCTGCAACAGTGGGAGTAGGCTCCCTGAGTGTGAAGGCAAGTGGGTAGTCTCTCCAGGGTTTCCTTGGGACATGCAGCACACTTCATTACCTCAGTTCAAACTGTATAAGAAATGGTCCTTGCCTTGCCTGAGCCTACCACCTGTATTCTCAACCCCACAACCAGCAACGACACTTTAGAAACTCCAAGACAGAATTTCCGGAGCTTTTGTTCAGTTACCTTGTGGCTATAAAATCAGGATAAGAGAAACCACAAGTGCCCCTGATCTTTCTGCTTTTCTTTTTGTATTTTCTTTTTGTATTGGGTTTTAGCTATGCATGTGACTTGACATTTTTATTCCTATTCAAAAGGCAGATAGTTTCAGTTCCATAGATATTGCAAGATATTGATAAACTCCTAAAATAGATAAAGAAATTGCCTTAACACTCCTTTCTACTTCTTTTCCCCTGTTTTGGCTCACATATTCTCCAAAACAATAGTAGCTTCAGGCTGTTTTGGGGCAAGAACTTCCCTAATTTTATTTGGAATTTAAACTGCCTAACATAGAGCAGAAAATATAGTGATTAGGGCAAGCTATTTTCCCTCCAGGATTTGAGAAGTCAAAATTTTTGACCTATGGATACTAAAGTGACTTTAATCCTCAATTAAATGGTGTCTCTTATCCATTTTCAATCTTGATTTTAAGAAGGCAGGTAAGAGATTCCTACCATCATTTTGCCAAATCAGATAATTTGAAGACCTCTCAATAGTTCTAATTTTAATAATTTCCCATTGGCCAGGACGTGGACTGTGTCCCTCTTCTTCATTGTGGTGGTGAACATGCTCATAGTCAGACATTTTCCATGCTCAGAAGCATGTTCAGCAGCTTACATATATTTAAGTTTCCATTATACCAATGTACCAACAAATTGAAGCTTTCAATTTTTCAGCAACCTGCATGATAAGATGCTTTCCACTGGGACAGTTCAGAATCATCATTGATGTGAATATTTGATAAATAACCTCATAATAAAGAAAATTAACTTAGATAATTTTGTAAGCCATGGAAACTCCAGGATAACTTTGAGTTGATACAATTAAAATTTTCTTATTACACCATTTGCCTCTGATTTTCATACATCTACAACTCAGCAATGGTTTTAGGATTTTTTGTTTGTTTGTTTATTTATAAGGTATTGGGGATTGAACCCAGGGGTATTCTACCTCTAAACTACACCCAGAGCTATTTTATTTTTTATTTTGAAAGAGGTCTCACTAAGTTGCTCTGGGCCTTGCTAAGTTGTTGAGGCTGGTCTTGAACCTGTGATCCTCCTGCCTCAGCCTCCCAAGTACTGGTATTCCAGGCATGTGCCACCATGCCCAACTGGTTCTAGGGTTTAGATTTAGACTCTCCCATAATCTTGTACCCTTGACTAAGTCAGAGAACATCCCCAGGACAAACTTTTTCCCCTGAAAATGAAGAACCTTAATATTTTGTGATTTCAAGAAGAGTAAACCACAACTTGTATTCAAGAAGAATACAAGCTGGCTCCTCTGGACTCTCAGCAGGATTAACCCCATAGTGGATTTGGATGAACGAATACAACCTTCGTCCTTTAGAAGAGTTTCCCTGAAACTCTACTTTGAAATTTTAATCTAATCAGATAATTACTGAGAACCCTCCATTCTCCATGAATTTAGTTTAGTGCAAACTTTAACCTGGCATCCCTTTAAGGGGTGGAGTTAGGAAGGTAACGGATTGGAGGTGAAACCTGGTAGGAGAATTAGGAAGGAAGTGAGTTGCTTTGACTCCATCATTTACTCTTGCTGTGAACAGACGGATGTGCCTGACTTTTCCAGTATTTAAAAGACGTGGCTTTACCTTCTCTTGACTCAAGACAATGGAGATTACCCTGATGTACAAGTGTAGGAATATAAATCTTAGACTGGCCCAACTTCTCCCTAATGCCAAGTGGCTCTTCCTTAGGTCTCAGCATCCAGGGAGTACTTGTGATTAGAATCCCGTTTCAGTCATCTCAAAAATTTAAAACTTGTGTTTTTTTTCCTTCCCATTGTCTTTGGCGTTATCATTTGAGAAGCATTTTGTATCGTCATGAAGACTCCTTTTTATAATTTCTGTGATAACACCAGATTGAGAGGCTTCAGGAAAAAGGCAAGGAGATGCTGATTAACTCCTTTGTCATTCTGAAGGCTGATTACTGTAATTCACTCGTGCGGGGCTCCCAGATTGTGCTGTGCAAAGATTGCCGTTGAAATAAAATGCTGTGCTAGACTCCTCTTCTGAATAAGTCTTGTTGAACACATTATCCCAGTTACGAAACCACTAGCTTTGTTATCCCCAGAAACCCTGGCCGATTCAGTGTGCAAGCATTATCCCGCTATCTGTGAGAAAGGGTCCTTTTGCTTATGAGGTTAAGTGGGATGAATTCACAGGAGACAAATTCTTTGGGGGGTTTCTATTGTGCACCCATATTTTCTGCTGCTATGTGATTCATACTACATGCTACCAGTTACGAAGGGCACCAGATATGCAACTAGAGAGGCGTCAATGCACGCCCATCCTACCACTCAAGATTAGCTTCACAGAAACAGCAAACCTGGAGCCTGGCGTGGTGGCGCGCACACTTGTAATCCTGGTACTTTGGGAGGCGGAGACCGGAGGATCCGGGTTCGCAGTCAACCTTAGCTCTCTCTCTCTCTCTCTCTCTCTCTCTCCCTCGCTCTCTCTCCCTGTCTCTCTCTCTCTCTCTCTCTCTCTCTCTCTACTTAGTGAGGCCCTCTGCAACTTTGTGAGAACC
>PVJS01041911.1:0-17747 GCA_004027185.1 Glis glis
TACTTTATTTTGAAACCGGGTCTCACGAAGTTGCGGAGGGCCTCACTAAGTAGAGAGAGAGAGACAGAGAGAGAGAGAGAGAGAGACAGAGAGAGCTGAGGCTGGACGCGAACCCGGATCCTCCGGTCTCCACCTCCCAAAGTACTGGGATTACAAGCGTGCGCCACCACGCCTGGCGGCTCCATGAGTTTTAAAACTTCATAAACACAGTAGAAATGTTCAGTCCACAAAACCCAGGAATATAAGAAACATAAGTTTTAATTCTGTGTAATTTACCTCAATCTCTTCTGCACTTATTGGATGGAATACTTTTATGAAGATATGTTTTCTGTCCTCAACTGTTTGTCTTCTCAGTGGAATAGTTTGTATTGAAAGAGACAGAAAAATGCTAGATTCTTCTCCCAGTTAATGACCTTCACAATGTTTGGTTTCCTAAACATCCCAATTGAGCCCAATTAAGAAGCCAGGTGCGGTGGCATGCACCTGTAGTCCCAGCTACTCAGAGGCTGAGGTGGATCACCTGAGCCCAAGAATGCAAGACCCTGCCTAGGCAACACAGTGAGACCATTTCAAAAAATAAAAAGATGCCTGATAAGTTTTTCATTATAAATACATACTTGATGCAATTCAACCCACTGCCATTATTATCCTTACTGCTGCTTAAACTGTTCATCTCACCTCTGCATGTTGGCTTCTGATTCCTTTTGGGGTATCCTAAAGTCTTTTGATAGTTTCTTTGCTATCTGGCGTCACAAGATGCTTCAGATTCACCGTGGACATTTCCTATCCCAAGTCTGGTACTAGCTATTTCTCCCAAAAGCCCTGGTTCCATTATTCAAGGATATATTTCTATATCAAATGTTAAAGAAGAATTATTACACTTAGTCATTTTAGGTCATCCCAGTTGATAGTCACATGCAGTGAAAGTTGTGGGAAGTCCAAAGGAGAATCTTTAGAGGATCTGCAACTTGAGTTGGGCTGTGGCAGTGCGTCCTAACCTTTGGTGGGCCAATACATATATTTGGGAATCTGGTGAAGCCATGAGTCTTTCCACCTCGAAAACCCTGGCATACAATTTCAGGTAATCTATTAGCCAACTACTGCCCATGCATGAAATTCATATAAACTCATATTTTATATTCTTGAGAGGATTGAACCCAGGGGCATTCTACCTCAAAGTTTCATCCACAGCTCTTGTAGTTTTTTGCTTTGAAACAAGGTCTCACTAGGTTGTTGAGTCTCATTAAATTGCTAAGGGTGTACTTAAACCTGCAATCCTTCTCTCAGCTTCCTAAGTACTGGGATTACAGGTGTGCACCACCACATAACCTTTATATTGGCATTTATACTGAAAACAATACATATTCAGTATAAATATATATTTCTATCTGAATAGTTAGCAGTATTTATCACTATCTAGATATAGAAAGCAGAATAAGCAAAAAACAAAAACTGTACAGATGGTATCAAGCAAAATTGTATACCTAGATACATTTATGGAATATATCAAGATCATTTCAGCCTACCTAGATAAGAGCATATGAAATATATAAGATAATTTCAGTTGGGCGTGGTGGCACACACTTGTAATCCCAGTAGTTGGGAGGCTGAGACAGGAGGACCGCAGGTTCGCAGCCAGCCTCAGCAACTTAGTGAGACCATGTTTCAAAATAAAGAATAAATAGAGGGCTGGGGTGTAACTTGGATGTAGGATGCTCCTGGGTTCCATCCCCAGTACCTCCATATATATATATGATCATTTAAAAAAATGATCCTTTTTAACATATATATGTTAAAAAAAAGATCATTTCAGTTTTAAGTAATAGAAACCCAACCTAAGAAAGAACCCAAACAAAAAGGAATTCTCTTGGTTTGTATAATTGGAAGAGCTCACTTCAGGCATAGTTCATTTATTTTTAAATTTATTTTGGTGGTACTGGGAGGGAACTCAGGGGTATTCTACCTCCAAGCCACACCCCCAGCCCTATTTTAGTATTTTTTTTTTTGGCGGTACCGGGGATTGAACCCTGGGGCATTCTACCTCCGAGCTACAACCCCAGCCCTAATTTTTATTCTTTATTTTGAAACAGGGTCTCAGTAAGTTGCAGAGGCCTCACTAAGTAGCTGAGGCTGGCCACGAACCCAGACCCTCCAGTCTCAGCCTCCCAAGTACTGGGATTACGTGTGCGTCACCACACCTGGCTTCTTTTTTAATTTTTTGGTTTGAAACAGGGCCTTGCTAAATTGCTGAGGTTGGCTTCGAACCTGTGATCATCCTGCCTCCCCCTCCCAAGTACTGAGATTACAGGCAAGTGCCACCATGCCTGGCTTCAGGTATAGTTCTTTGCCTAGTTCTTGGCAATTCTCTTAGCTCCGCGGCTTTTTTTTTTTTTTTTTTTGGTACTAGAGATTAAATCCAGGGGCACTCGACCTCAGAGCTATACCCCCAACCCCAATTTATTTTTTGTTTTGAAACAGGGTCTCACTACATTGCTGAGGGTGTCATCGAACCAGCAATCCTGTCTCAGCCTCCCAAGTACTGGGATTACAGGTGTGTACCACCATGCCAGGCTGGGGGTAAGGTTTATATGACTTTTTCCCTTCATTCAACTGGCAGAGGTGGGGAGGGGTCACCATAGCAGCAGCAACAGGCCTGATTTAAGCTGTTCATCACGAGTAAGCCATAAGGCTTTACTGCCCCTGAACAAATTCCTCCATGTCTCCCCAAGCAGCTCCAGCTTTCTTCACCTGCAAGACCCTGGCTCCCTACTTAGAAGAGCACCAGATTCAGCAATGAGGGTTCACTCAGAATTCTATACAAAACGTTTCTCCTAGTTTTCAGATGTATTAACACAACTTTCCCAAACAGGCAACTAAAACCAAGAATCCCGAGAATAAGAGGGTTGCAGAGAACTTAAACATGGGCACAAAAGGTAAACACCAGAACTACTCTGAGTCTCTTCCCTCCACTAGACTCTAACATCAGTTTCATGTCATCGGTCATGACTGGTGGAATCCCTTTAACTCCCCTTTTTAAATTTCCTTTGCTAGAAGGAAAAAGGCTTCCTTCTGCAAGGGTTAACTACTTCCAGCCTTCCTCACACACCATCCTAATCCCTGCTTGGGGAAGGTGATGGACACAGCTGATATCTTGGCGATGACACAGGAAGCTTTAAGTGATGTTTCTTTTCCCAAGGATTGATGTAAAGAATCATCTCGGGAACCCTGTGGTGCACATGTATACTGGGCATCTTTCCCTCTCTGCTTCCCCAGAGATACCAGAGCATCATTTCTTTCAGTTACTTCTAGAGTACATGGCTAGTATTTTTGTTAGAAATATTTCTCACTTAATGTTGGGATGCATCATTGTTTTAAAGGAAAAAAGCGTGAAGGCTGCAGGCCCTGTCTAGTCACACCTCTGTGAATGTCAAGGGGAAAAGTCGGCTTGAAACTGCTCTTTCCTCATCCCCTCCTCATCCAGTGACTTTCACCTATTCCTCTCACCATCTTAAAACTCTGGGACCTACTCTACTGGCAGAGCAGATACAAACTTGGGAAAACACTATAATAGGGGTGAATCAGTGTAACCATTTTTACACCACCTCCCTCACCTCACTCCAATTCAACAAATGATGAGGGAAGAATTGGAGCCAAAGGTGGATTCTACTGTGAATTACAAATTCACAATGTTTCCTAATTTTGAGGGTGACCAATTTCTCATAAACAATAGCTGGTTTTGTCGCTGCTGCATTTTAGTGGAACTCCAAATACAGTAAGCTCAAGCTACTGTCCCTTCCTGTGCTATTTATGCAACAGTAGGAGAGCAGAGCATAGACAATATTCCTTCCAGGTTCCCATTCTTTTCTGCCTCTGCCTCAAAAACTCCTGAAATTCTAGAGATGGTCCAAAGGTTACACCACTAAGTCTAAGCATCACATGAGTATCTGCTTTCTTGTAATGCAAGTGTGGGGGAAATGTTAATTTCTTGTAGTATAGTAAAGACAAAAATGGAGCTTTTCAGAACAAATGTTTATTTAAGAATTAAGGGAAAACAAAAGCATTAAAGCATAGAAATACATTGACCGAATACAATTTATTTCATTTGGTCTGAAATCTTGAAAAAGTTACTCTAACTACTTACCTGAGGTAGATTTAGGTTGGCACTGCTTCAAGGGAACCTCCATCCATCCCAGAAGTTACCTTCTAGTTTTGGTTACAGGCTCCCAAGTGGTCCTCTCCAACCTCAGGTTATGCTATATGAATAACACCAACACCTTTTTTCCCCATGGTTAAAAGCCCTCAGACCTGTTTCATACCCCCAGAGTTCTCCATTTGAGGGATGGTCCATCATTAACTTACTTAAAAACTAGGGACAATTACCAGTAAGATTAATTGCAAGAAGGGACAAGGCACTGCCCTGCTAATGATACCAATGTTGTCCTCTTCTCCAAGGTCTCTCTAATGACTACTAAGTAGCCAGAAGGACTAATTTTCATTACTGCCATGCCATACACCCAATACTATTTTAAGTATTAAAACTGTCAAACTTATACTAGCGATAGGCATGATTTTCACCAAAGAGAAAAAAAAATCTTGTGTGTTTTATCATATTGGGCAATTTTTCATGATACAAGAGCTATTTATAGAAATTACTGAAACATGTCAGATCAAATAAACTTACAGGATTTGTTTTCTAAAAGAAAAAAATATCCTAGAATCAAGATTCTTTATTATCACTATGAGCTATATCCACTGGCCCTAAGATTATCATGATCACCAACCAGTCATTAGGATCAATGATTATAGCCATATATAAGGTGGTGAATGGCCAACTCCATGAATCCATATGCCAGTCCCCTCTGGAGTTCAGGGACTTGGTAAGAAATATCAAACCAGAAACAGAGGACTCTGACTAGGAACAAAATATTCATACTGTACAGAGTCCCAAATACTGTAGGAATTTAAAGTATTTGTACTAAAAGTCTTTTAATCTACAGGAGGAGAATTGAGAAGTAACCATCTATAGATCCACGGATTATAGTACTTCTAGAGAATGTTAAAGACAATCATAATCATCCTATTAAATTGGAGATAAGTGTTTATCTTTAAAGCTCTTGTGATTTTGCCACCTACTTTTCCCTTCTAGTATTTAGAATCCTGCATTCCAAGCCAAATATATACCTTATATTGTGGTGACTGCAATCCTTTCCCTGGGATAAAAAGGTATTTTTCTCTTTCCTTGGCAGAACTGAAATAAATGAAAAAATTATCATTATGAGGCTTGATTTGCTATAAACAGCAGGATAATGAAGTAAAAAGAATTCTAGCTTTGGAGTCAGGATACTCAAAAGGAAGAGTCTCACTCCTTATTAATAATACATCATTATATTTCTTTTACTCTGTGCCCACTCAGGTTTCAACTTTTCTTTCAATCTTCCCCTAGCTGCTATTCAGCGGGGAGCCAACTGAGGGTTTCTATCACTGAAAGAGATAATAAATCAAGTCACAAAAAAATGGGTCCTAACAACATCATAACCATTACCCTGGAATCTGCACTGAGTTGGAAAGAAATGAATCTATAAATTTGAAATTTAAATACCAGTGATAACTCAGAAGATATTTTAGGAAAAGGGAAAATTTTGTGGGTATGCCTCAACACATATTAAAAGCTGGGCATTCTGCCTTCTTATGAGGTTGATCCTGAAAAGAGGAACTGCTGGGAGAATTCTGGTCTGGAATAAACCACTCCCTAGTTTCCTACTTCTTTTCATAGCCAACAAAGATTTCCTATGTTACTACCAACACACTAGTCCCAGTCTAGCCAAGGATAAAAATTTAAAAACTGAGGCAAAATTAATATACTTCTTCCTCCAAACAGTAACACATGCCATATCTTCTATTTAAAAAGTGAAAGTAAAGCAATCATTAAGTGGTTCAGATAAAAGAAAAGCATCTTTACCTGAGTTACCCATCAGGTCTACTTTGACCTGCCCTAGTACTTCCCAGAATAAGATTCTGAGTATCTAAAAAACTATTTCCATATTGACCCCATTTAAAGTTCTACCATATGGGTCAACTAATTATGAGAACAGTTCCTCTCATACATGTTATATGTACACAGATTCTCAACCACTATTAGATTTCTCACTGGAGTAAACTTCTTTACAGAATGGGTTTTTTGGGGCCCAATAAGATAGGAGCAAAGGTTTTATCCGGCTCTAGGTATTAATCGGTTTTTTTCACTTATGTGAGTTCCCTGATGTACCACAAGAGCTGATCATTGACAAGTTTTTCTCATTCAGACTTCTGTAAGGTCTTTCCTCAGATTGTTTTTTGGTGCAAACCCAAGTAAGGCTCTCCCAACTATGTTTTTGCCACACTCAAGACAAATATTCAAATTTTCACTAGTATGGCTTCTCTGATAGGTAAGAAAGTCAGAGTTCTGTCAGAAGCTTTTTTCCGCACTTGTTGGGGCTTCTGCCTAGGGTAGGTTTCTGATGTCCAGTGAGATGTACAACCTCTGAAGCACTGTTCACACTGAAGGCATTTAGCAAGTTGCTGCTCTGGTGTGAATTCTCTTGCAATGAGGAGAGGTGAGCATTGCTAGAAAGCTCTCATATTCACTGCACGTGTGAGGTTTCCTACATGTATGAATTCTTTTGTGCGAGATCAAGTTTGAGCTCAGACTAAAGGTTTTCCAAAACACAAGGCATTTGTGGAGTTTCTCACTGGAGTGACTGATAAGGTGTTTTCTTAGGCAGCTCTCTGGGTAATGCACTTCTCACATTTCCTATAAACTGCCAGCTTTCAGGTCCCACTGAAGTCTGAGCTCTGAGCAAAGTCTGAAATTCACCTAGGGTTCTTCATCCTAGTGAGTCCTCTGACATGTAAATAAATTTTTTATGGTATAATAATTTGTCTGGTCAAGACATCTGTGAGGCTTCCGATGCATGGGGAGGGCTGAGCTCAAGCCCTTTCTCACTCACATTACAGATATATGGTTTTTCACCAATGTGTACTGTCTGATGTTGGAGAAGGGCTGCGCTCTGGTGGAAGCTTTTGTCACATACACTGTATTTATAATGTAGCTCCTCTGTTTGAGTTCTCATTTTCTGTTGGGCAACGAAGTCCATACCTAGGAGGAAGCCACTCTCACACGTAGACCACTGATGTGGTTTCTCTTCCATGTGAATTCTTTGATGTACAATAAGGTCTGAGCTGCAGCTGAAACTTTTTTCATATTCAAGGCATTTGAAAGTGTGAGTATGTGTTGCTTGGTGCCTGATGAGGTTGGCACTCCGAGTAAAGCTCCTCATACACTCCAAGCATTTATACGGCTTCTCACCTGTGTGGACTCTCTGGTGAACAATAAGGTCTGACTTCTGGCCAAAGCATTTCTCACAGGCACCACATTTATAGGGCTTCTCCCCAGTATGAACTCTTTTATGTACAATGAAGGCTGAACGGTGCCGATAACTTTTCTCACACTTATTACATTTGTAGGGTCTTTCACCAGTATGAGTTCTCTGGTGGCTAATAAGATCTGATTTCCCACTAAAAGCTTTTTCACACTCCAGACACTTAAATGGTTTCTCACCTGTGTGAGTTCTCCGGTGCCTTATGAGGTTTGTACTTCGACTGAAGCATTTATCACACTCACTACAAAGATATGGTTTCTCGCCCGTATGGCTTCGCTGGTGGACAAGCAGATCAGAGCTCTGACCAAAATTCTTACCACAAATGTCACATGTATAGAATTTTTTACCTGCATGTGTTCTCTGGTGTCCTGAAAGGGCTAAGTGGTGCCAAAAACTCTTCTCACATTTGCTACATTTATAAGGTTTCTCATAACTGTGGATCCTCTGGTGTGAAATAAGATCTGAGCTTTGGATGAAGGTTTTCTCACACATATCACATCTATAAGGTTTCTCCCCAGTATAGGTTCTCTCACACATAATAAGAGCTAAGTTTTCACAGAAGTTTTGTTCACGTTCAAGGCACTGGTATATTTGATTATCTATCTGAGTAATCTCATGCACATGAATAAAAAGATTTTTACCCTTCTGAGGGCATACATAATATAGTTTCCTTTTTTGAGTTCTCTGATTACATCTCTCTTCTGAAGTGTACATTTTCTATGGCTCTCTCCTAGGGAGTTTTCCACTGGTCTTCTAGACCCATAATTGTCTTCATAATCATTTTCTTGGTAAAAACTTGGAAGATACATCTGTTTCAAGTCTTTCCGTCATAAGCAATTCGCTTGTACAAGTTTCCAGCATCATATACATTAATTCCCTACTTGGTATTTCCAAACCTGCGGAAATTAAAAATTAAAGTCAAAATTAAAGTCACTGCGGAAAAGACAGAAATTCTATATGAGAATCCCTAAGTCTTCAGAGTTTTGCATGGATTGAGTATCCCTTATCTAAAATGCCTGGGAACAGACTGTTTTGGATTTCAGTTTTTCAGACTTGGGGATATCTAAGTATATATAATGAGACATCTTGAGGATGGGATCCAAGTCTAAACACAAAGTTCATTTATGTTTTATTTACACATTATACACACAATCTGAAGGTAATTTTACAAAATATTTTTAATAATTTTGTGCATGAAACAAAGTTTCACTGTGTCTAGTTTTCATGGCATCATGTTGGCACTCAAAAAGTTTCAGATTTTGGAACATTTCGGATTCAGGATTTTTGGGTTAGGGATGCTCAACCTGTATTTTGTTTTCTTCTCCACTAATATAAAAATGATTGGCAATACATATGAGAAACTACTATTTCTTTTATGAACCTGGGTGACCTCAAAACAAGGGCTCTTCTTTCCCTTGCTTCAGCTGAGAAATCAAGGCAGCTCTAATAAGCAGTGCACCTGTAAAAGAAGAAAGCAAACCAAAGGAACATATTCTATGGCCCTCATATTTAACTCTTCAGTGACCTTTTCGTGTTTGACCCTCTTCTCACACATTCAGCATCACCATCCTTCATCTTCCTATTTCATCAATTTGCTAATTACGATTTTTAAATTTTCATTCAGCAATGTGTATGCTTTCCTTGTGCAAGGCAGAGACTGCTCTTGCAATAAGAAAAAGTTATTTATAGATATAGAAATATATATCAAGGCTTCAAATGTCAACTTGGAAATGCTCTAAAAATCAGTTTCAGAGGACAGGAAGAACTGAATGGAGCAGGAATAATACAGTTTCTTTGGAGTCAAGATATATACAGATCCATAGGAAATGCAGTATTGTGACCACAGAGGGAAAGAATGGGAGGAAAATGTGCTGCAAGGCCAATAAGAATAAGGGAGTCAAATGCTCTCTGAGAAAAAGAAGTACGAAAGCTAAACAAAATACACATGCGAGCCGGGCATGGTGGCGCACGCTTGTAATCCCAGTACTTGGGAGGCTGGCAGGCTGACACCAGAGGATAAGGGTTCGTGGTCAGCCTCAGATACTTAGTGAGGCGCAACTTAGTGAGACCCTGTTTCAAAATAAACAATAAAAACTAGGGCTGGGGGTGTAGCTCAGAGGTAGAATGTCCCTGGGTTCCATCCCCAGTACCACACACACAAAAAAAGACATGCTTGTGCTAAATACGGTGACTATATTCCAGATTTAAAATATTCTATCCTATTTCTATAAACTACATTGTACTAGAAATTACATATTTTTTGGACCAAATTACATAATTTGGGTGACTCTCACGGCATGACAGAACACCTTACGGTACAAGTCTATTTCTCTCTACTCATTTGATAATGGGTAGCTTAGGAAAAAAGTAAACACACCTGATCTATCAAATGAACCCTTGTTTATGAATATCTTTAAAGTTAGCATATTTTCTCAGTATTTGGGAGACTGAGACAAGAGGATCGCAGGTTTGAGGCCAGTCTCAGCAATTTGCGAAGACCCTGTTTCAAAATAAAAAGTAAAAAGGGGCTGCTCAGAAGTAGAATGCCCCTAGGTTTAATCCCCAGTACCCAAAAAAAGTAGCATGTTTCTCTCTTGACTCCACAAGAGAATAAATACTTTTCTATGTATTTAGTACCAAGATGCTGAGTCACAGAGTTCACCTTGTTGATTCATGCACACAGTACCGGAGTTCTAAGGGATTGCCTGCAAGAGCAAGTATTCATGGGAAACATTGCTTATCTATATACCATGAGCCTCAGAGTTAACAGTTGTGTGTGTGTGTGTGTGTGTGTGTGTGTGTGTGTGTGTGTGTATATAAAAAATGATTAATGTATTAAGCCCACGATTATATTTTGTTCCTGCCATAATTAACCCTCAAAGTCTAAAGTATCATAGGGAACATTATTCCTATTTTCTCTCTATTAAACTGAGTTTACAGAACTTTATGCATAAAGTTTGCTCTGTGTATGTGTATGTGTGTATGTTACTGGGGATTGAACCCCAGGGCATTCTATCTCTGACTATACCCCAGCCCTTTTTTAAATTTTTTTGTTTTGAAACAGGGTCTTGCTAGGTTGCTCAGAGTATTGCCAAGTTGCTGAGGCTGGCCTCGAACCTGCGATTCTCCTATCTCAGCTTCCCAAGTACTGGGGTTACAGGCATGCACCACCATGCCCAGCTTAGAATCTGCTCTTGCCTTATAGTCAGAGGAAGTCAGCAAAGGACCTACATTGCACTAAGCTCCAGATCTACTCCACCCATCATCTACTTCATTTCAATTTATGGAAAATTCATCCTTTATTTCCTCAGGCCAAAATGTTGGAGTCATCCTGCATTCTTCTCTTTCACACCCCACAATCACATCATCAACAAATTTGTTGGCTCCATTTCAAAAAACATGAATCTAGAACCAACCACTTCTCACCAACTTGAACAACTACCAATCTGGTTCAACCTCTCTCATTTCTTTACTGTCTATTGTTAAAATATGGAAAGGTGTTTGTTTTGCTTGATGCTCTTTCCCTAGAATATAGAGTTGTGCCAGGCATACCGTTGGTGCTTAGTAAGCATGTGGTGGGCATGAATGAGTTCTCACTGAAATTCTGTTTCTTTCCTAATCTGGTTAAAAAAAAAAGACTGAAATCCTACAGGGAATAGGAGCTACTCTAGTGAGGTGCAGTCTAGGAGAGTGAAGATACACTTCAAAAGACTGAAGAAACTAGAGCTTACCTCAAGTTTGGACAGAAGAAAAGCAGCATTTGCTTCCTGATCCTGAGAATTTGATTCTCAAAGCAAACATCATTCTGTAAAACACAAGGACAAAAAAAGGATAAAAAGTCATAAATGAGAAGATTTAGCATTAGATTATTTACACTTGAAGGACATAACAATGGGTAAACTTACTGTTGCCTTAGAAAGAACAGATACAAGGAGGGGGAAGCAGATAAATCTTCAACTCAATTCTGTTGAGAGTAACCATAGTTCTCAACCATCCCATATGACTCTTTAGAGAAAAAGACAAAGAATTAAAATGAACTATAAATTCTTAGATAAAATGCTAAGAAAAATAAAATAAAATAAAGACAAAGGTGAAAGTCAATGAACTAGAGAACAGAAAATCTAGTTATAAAACAAAATCTTGCTTATTTTGAAAAACTTAAAAGAAATGAACCAGTAGCTACCTTAATGAAGAAAATAAGGGAGAAAGTACAAAGGACAAAGAAGAACCACTGAAATAGAAACACACACACACACACACACACACACACACACACACACACACATGACAACTCTGCAGCCAGGCACTGTGGTGTATTCCTATTATACTCCTAGCTACTCCAGAGTCTGAGGCAGGAGGGTCACAAGTTCTAGGCCTGTCTGGGCAACTTATTGAGACCCTGTCTCAAAAAGAAAAAAAGTAAAGGGGTGGGGATATAGCTCAGTGGTAAGAATGCTTGCGTAGCATGCATGCATGCATGCATGCATGAGGCCCTGGGTTCAATTTCCAGTACTGGAGAGAGAAAAAAAAGGCAAGGCAAGGATGGCTACCTTTTTTTTTCTTATTAAACATTAGTCCTGCAAAGTATTAAGTTAATGCAATTAGCAGAAATCAACAAGAGTAATAACTGAAAAGAAGTAGTTAAACTCTATTTGGAGATAACATGGTAGCATAGCTAGGAAATCCTAGAGAGAACCAAAGCTAAAACTGACTCAAACAATATTGGAAGAAAAAAAAGTTGAAGGATTGACCCTGCCTAATTTCAAGATTTACTACAAAGCTAGAGTAATCAAGACATTGTGATATTGGTGAAAGACAGACAAATAGATCAACAGAACAGAATGAAAGGCCAAAAACACCCACATAAATATAATTAGCTGATCTTTAACAAAGGGACAAAGGAAATACAATGGGGACAAGAAAAATGGAACTGGAATAACTGGACATCCACATACAAATAATGAATCTGGATACAGAATTTACACCTTTCCTAGACATCCATTCAAAATGGATCATAACAACAGATGAATGGATAAAGGTATATATTGTATATATATAGCATATACAAACAGTGGAATATCATTCAGCCTTTAGAAGAAAGTAATCTTTTCATTTGCAGCAACATGAATGAACCTGGACAACATTATAGTAATTAAAATAAGGCAAACAAAGACAGGCAAATACCACCTGATGTAACTAATAGATGGAGCATAAAAAGTTGAACTCACTCTTAAGAGAATAAGACGGTGGCTACTAGAGGCTCCGAAGGTGGGGAAATGTTAGTTAAGGACACAAAACTTCAGTTAGGAGGAATAAGTTCAAGAGATCTATTGCCATGTCATGGTAATTAGAGTTAATGACAATAAATACAATGCTACTTGAAAATTTCTAAGTGAATGGATTTTAAGTCCCAGTGGCTCCAGAGGCTAAGGCAGGCTAAGGCAGGTGGATCACAAGTTAGAGGTCAGCCTGAGTTACCTTAGTGAGACGCTGTCTCAAAATAATATAAAAAGGAGCCAGGCATGGCAGCGCTTGCCTGTGATCCCATTACTTGGGAGGATGAGACAGGTTCGAAGTCAGCCTCAGCAACTTAGGGAGGATGTAGCAACTTAGAAAGATCCTGTTTCCGAATAAAGAATAAAATAGAGCTGGGGTATAGCTCGGAGGTAGAATGTCCCTGGGTTTAATCCCCAGAACAACATACACACACACACACACACACACACACACACACACACACACACACAGCTAGGAATATAGCTTAGCTCAGTGGTAGAATGCCTGCATGCAAGGCCCTGGGTTCAATTTCCAGTATTATAACAAAACAAAACAAAAGCCAGATGTGGTGGCACACACCTGTAATCCCACCAGTAATGAGATAAAGCGACATTAAGTGCTTCTATTATCATGTAAAGAGAAGATAAAACATCACTCTGTGGTACCTTACCAAAATATGTAACCTAAATCTACTAATGAAGAAATATCAGAAAAACTCAAATTGAGGGAAACTCTACCAAGTAAATGGCCTAAGCTCTTTAAAATATGTCAAGGTATGAAAGGCGAAGTCTGAGAATATATTCCACAATAAAGAAATTACTATGAATAAATAAAATGAATGATGCTAGATTTATCTTGGATCACAAAAAGAAAACTCCCCCCTTTTGCTATAAAGGACATTAGTGGAACAACTGACTAAATTTGAATAGTGTCTGGAGATTAGCTAATACTACTGTATTAATGTTTATTTCTTGATTTTTGATAACTGTACTGGAAATTTAAGATAATATTTTCATTTTTAGGAAATAAACAATTGAGTATTTAGGACAGGCTTCCTCAATTAGGGTTCTAGGAGAGAATGGAGCACTATAGAAAATATATTTCAATAACCTTTTTCTCAATTCTCTCAAGAATGGCAGGTAGATGGTAGCGCTATACATGAATATACAGAAGAGAAATTAGGAGTTTAGGGCTTAATTCTTACACAGTTTAAGAAAAGGTATTAACTAAGTCCCCAAACCTGTACATACGTATCCATATGTATAAACATATAAATCATAAAGCAAACATGGTAAAATGTTAACATTTAGAGAACACAAGTGAAGGGTATACAGGCGTTCTTTGTATTACTTTGCAATTATTATGGGTCTGAAGTTATTTCAAAATTAAAAGATACCTTATTTTGTTTTTTCAAAAATATGGTGGTTAAAAGTTGATATTTTAATTCTCAGTTTAAATGGAAAGTTGAAGCACTGGAATCAGATTTTGGTTCAGATTCCCACTTTGTTCCTCTGTAGCTGTGAGAACTTGGGTAAGCTGCTTAATTTCTCCTTTGATAAAATAGGTAAGATGCTTGCCTCACAGAGTTGCTATAAGAACTAAGACACTATGGATAAAGGTCTATGTCAATGCCTGGGGTTCAATAGGTGCTTAATGAATGACAGGTTCTATTATTTCCTTAATTCTACCTTCACAAGCACAAAACAAATAACATTTATTGAGACCCTCTTCTGTACCCACACCTTATTCAAAACCCACTTAAAATAATAAACTAAATACAGTAATTCAGCCAGTTACTGATTAAAAGAAAGATCATGCAAAAACTAGAGAAAAAATGTAGAGAAATGTTAGAAGGAAAGAATTCCAACTCAGAATCATAACTACATAAAGATATGCAGGCATGCAGACAAAGAGCTGGTGTAAAACAGTGGGTTTATGGAAATTTTGTCTTTTAAAATGTGTATTACTGTTAAGCTCCAAAGGTAGGTACAGTGGAAATAAAGGATTCTGAGTTTGGTCATAGCCTGGCAAATCAATCAGATTATTCTGTAAAGTTACCAGTCCAAAGTATCAAATGTACCCTAAATAGCCAAGAAAGTATGGGGACATACTCCTGTTGATGTCTAGGTTTTAGATGTCAGCACCTAGATAATGTAGTCTGGTTGTGAAACCTCAAAATAGACCATGACACTTCCCTCCTTTAAAATACTGTTTCCTATCCCATTCAGAATAAAATCCAAAGTTTTTACTGCCCTACATCATGTGGTAGTTCTGCCTAACTTCAGCCTCAGAGGCTACCTCAACGTGTATACACTTGTTTCTTCTGCCTATAATGCTGTACCTATATGCATCTTGCTCCTTTATTTCATTCAAGTCTCTGCCTGAAAATTACTTCCTCAAAAAGCACACCCTGACGACCTTAACAAAAATAGCTCATGTCCCCTTGTCCCACTTTATTTCTCTCCATAGCACTTACCACTACCCAACTTTATGGTATACATTTTATAATTGTTCATCTGTTTGTCTCTCCTACTAGAATATAACACCTATTTGGGATAGAACGTAAGTGCTTTTGTCCACTGCAGTAACACTAGCATCTAGAATACATTTATTGAATGACTTAAAAATATCAACAAACAAATATCAGAACAAAAAAGGGCCACCATGATTCTTGGATCCCCAGTAACAATACAACAGACTAGGCAAGTAGTCCTGACTGGTCCATCTGGCAAACCCAAGTACTTCCTCAAGTCTTAGCTCCAGAGTACCCTCCTCCAGGATGCTTCTCTTATCCCATCCTAAGAAGAGATTCTCTCTCTCAAGTATAAGGTCAGAGTGCACAAAATAAGAAGACAGGCAACCAATGTCTAAGCAGATAGCCTAAGTCATAGAACTTCAGAACTCAAGGTTATCTTTACAGTAAAGGATGTATGGGACAATCAAAGTCAGTATTTAAAGCATTATCTAAAAATTAAATATTGCTTATTCTACAGACCCTTGGCTAGATACTCTCATTTATATTTCACTGATTACTGGGATTATCTCATTCAATTCTCCCAAGAACCCTGTAAAACAGATATTAATACCAATGCTTGCATCTTACAGATAGAAAACCTGATGCTTAGGGCAGTTAGCTAATCACCCAAGAACTCAGCTAGTTAAGCAGCAAAGCCAGGATTTAACTAATCATCTTCTGACTCCAGAGCCTGCCTAAGCATTGGGCATACTGCCTTCTTTGTGTGGCATTATCAATCAAGAAGCAATTATTGCAAGGCTATCATGAACATGTGCACATGCTGTAAGGAGTATAAGACATACTTATATTGATAGGGCAGGGCCCAGTTTTATCACTCTGCTATTTTAGGTACTAAGCAAGGACCATTTCTTTGTCCATGTTTCTTCTTTCATTCTTTCCTGTCCTGTCCCCATATCCACATTTACATAGCAACATAATGGCCTAGTATGCCATTTACCATAACTTTAAGAAAGACTCAAGACTGTCTTCCTTTTGGCTCCAAATGGTTTCTAAGTCTAGAACTATTCACAACACTAAAAATTTCCCTCTCCTACACAACAAAATAATGTAGAAGATGACTTTGTGAAATTTATAATTTTTCTTTTCTTTTTTTTTGCGGTACTGGGGATTGAACCCAGGGGTGTTCTACCTCTGAGCTACACCCCCGGCCCTACTTTTTATACTTTATTTTTAGAAACAGGGTCTCACTAAATTGCGGAAGGCCTCGCAAAGTAGCTGAGGGTGACCACGAACCCAGATCCTCCAGTCTCAGCCTCCCAAGTACTGGGATTACAAGCGTGTGCCACCATGCCCGGCCTATAATTTTTCTAGAGCTGGTCACTTAAATATCCCTAACCTGTCACGGTGGTTTATATAATCCCAGCTACAATCCCGGCTACTCTGGAGAATGAGGCAGGAGGATCGCAATTTACCTAAAGAGACTGGCTCAAAATAAAGTAAAAAAGAGGACATGTAACTCAGTGGTAGAGTGCGTGGCTGGCATGTGTGAGGCCCTGAGTTCAGTCCCTAGTATGGCAAAAAAAAGTAAATAAATCTTAGCCAGGTGTGTGTGATGGTGTGCATCTGTAAACCCAGTATTTGCGAGGCTGAGACAGGAAGATCACAGATTCAAGGCCAGCCTCCGTAACCGTGAGACCCTCGGCAACTTAGGAAGACTCTGTTTCAAAATAAAAGACAAAAAGGACTGGTGGTAGCCGGGCGTGGTGGCGCAAGCTTGTAATACCAGTACTTGGGAGGCTGAGACAGGAGGATCACAGGTTCACGGCCAGCCTCAGCTACTTAGTGAGGCCCTCTGCAACTTAGTGAGACCCTGTTTCAAAATAAAGAATAAAAAAATAGGGCTGAGGGTGTAGCTGAGAGGTAAAATGCTCCTGGGTTCAATCCCCAGTACCAAAAAAAAAAAAAAAAAAAAAAAAGGGCTGGTGGTGTAGAACGAAGGTAGAATGCCCCTGGCATCAATCCCTAGTACCAAATAAATAAGTATTGGTCCCATTTACTCCCTGGTCTGGTCGGCATCCCTGCAACAATATCTTATACCTCTTCCCACCTTTGCTTACATTGTGTCTCCTCCAAGAAATTCTTTCCTGACCTGCTCCACACAAAATATCGAGACTCCTCCTGGATGATGACAAACTTTAACTTCATAACAATGCCCCAAGGCCTTGTTTTTCTTGTTTGTTTGAACTGTACTCCTTATGCAAACTATTTCTGTCGATATTATCTCAACCTCTAAGGTCAAGGAACCATTCTTCTAACACTACAAACCCCAAGGTGCACGCGGTAAGTGTGTACAATACAAAGTTATCTTTTTATATGTTTTTATTGGTGCATTGTAGTCTCACATCACAGTGAGTATCAGTTTGGTGTTAACATACATGCACACAGCTCTTGGTGTCCCTCCCCCCCCGCCTCCCCCCTCACATGTAGCACTGAGAATGATGTTGGTATGATCTCATATGTACACATTGTTTATGATAGTAATTCCATAGATTCACTTCTTTCTTGCCCTTCCCCTT